>WSYH01000092.1:22659-192670 GCA_036426205.1 Ascaphus truei | reverse complement strand
ACCTCTCTGCAGCATTTGACACCGTGGACCACCCTCTTCTCCTTCACATTCTCCATACTCTTGGTATTCGGAACAAAGCTCTATCCTGGATCTCATCCTACCTCTCCCATCGTACTTTCAGTGTCTCTTCTGCTAACACCTCCTCCTCCTCTATTGATCTCTCTGTGGGGGTACCCCAGGGCTCTGTCCTGGGACCTCTTCTCTTTTCTCTGTACACACTCTCTCTAGGTGACCTAATAACATCTTTTGGGTTTAAATATCACCTCTATGCTGACGACACACAAATATACTTTTCAACACCTGACCTTACACCTGCTATACAGACCAAAGTTTCTGAATGTCTCTCTGCTATATCATCCTGGATGGCCCTCCATCGCCTTAAACTCAACATGGCTAAAACAGAGCTCCTCATACTTCCTCCCAAACCTGGCCCTACTACCTCCTTCCACATTACTGTTGGAACTACGATCATCCACCCAGTAGACCAAGCACGCTGCCTAGGGGTCACACTCGACTCCTCTCTCACATTCGCCCCTCATATTCAAAACATTTCTAAAACTTGTCGCTTTTTCCTCCGCAATATAACAAAGATACGCCCTTTCCTCTGTTGCTCGACTGCTAAAACTCTGACTCAGGCCCTCATTCTCTCCCGTCTTGATTACTGTAACCTCCTGCTGTCCGGCCTTCCTGCCTCTCACCTGTCTCCCCTACAATCTATCCTAAATGCTGCTGCCAGAATCACTCTACTCTTTCCTAGATCTGTCTCAGCATCTCCCCTCATGAAATCCCTCTCCTGGCTTCCAATCAAATCCCGCATCTCACACTCCATTCTTCTCCTCACTTTTAAAGCTTTACACTCTTCTGCCCCTCCTTACATCTCAGCCCTAATTTCTCGCTATGCACCACCCGACTCTTACGTTCTGCTCAAGGATGTCTTCTTTCTACCCCCTTTTTATCTAAAGCCCTCTCCCACCTTAAACCTTTTTCACTGACTGCCCCACACCTCTGGAATGCCCTTCCCCTCAGTACCCGGCTAGCACCCTCTCTATCCACCTTTAAGACCCACCTTAAGACACACTTGCTTAAAGAAGCATACGAATAGCACTGTGGATATTCTGAACACATGATCCATAAAGCTTGGCCCCCTGCAGACGCACTTACCAGAACTCCCTCCTACTGTCTCTGTACGTTCTCCCTACCTACCAATTAGATTGTAAGCTCCTCGGGGCAGGGACTTCTCTTCCTTAATGTTACTTTTATGTCTAAATCACTTATCCCCATGACCTGTTATTTATATTATCTGTTATTTATTTGATTACCACATGTATTACTACTGTGAAGCGCTATGTACATTAATGGCGCTATATAAATAAAGACATACAATACAATACAATACCTCGCGTTATGTTGTCACATTTGCAAAAGTTTATACACAGAACTACTCAAATGATATGTACTTTAAATATTACATGTAGTGTTACATAATAGTATGAAGGTTTGTGCCATCAAACAATAAAATTTCCAAAATATGTTCATAAACATATAGTAATACATGTCTTCATACATGCAATGGACATGTAAATGAAGAACTATATATAATTTGACATTAATAACACTTACAACGTTCGTTTGTTTCAATACCTTTGTGCCCTAAGCATATGTCATACCAACTTTACATGTTGTAACATTGCCTTAAACATCTGTACTGTAGGTGATTCTGGATATGGTATCAGACCGTGGCTGTTAACACCATTGGCAAATCCACAAACACCAGCAGAGCAAAGGTACAATGTGGCCCACATCGCAACAAGGTCTGTTATCGAGAGGACTTTTGGAGTAATGAAAAGCAGATTTAGATGTCTTTCACACTCTGGTGGGGCTCTGCAATATTCGGCCACAAAGGTGTCAGACATTGTCATAGCATGATGCATGTTGCACAATATCGCAATATCCCATAATGTTGAGGCTGACATAAGAGACTTCATAGAAGAAGAACACCCTGTGCATCCTGCTGGAGACAACGAACAGACAGCGAGTGATGTGGAGACACATTTAAATGTGATTAACAACTACTTTGCAGGTAATAAGTTATTGAGCTTTACAATTGAAAACATATACAGTTCAGAGTTGTTAGAGGACCTGACAATGTTTTTGTTTTTTTGTTTTAGGATAGTGATTGTTGCTCTCGATGTAATAGTACTTTGCGCTTTTGTGTGGAGAAGGAGGTAAGTAGATTGTGTATTTTAGTATGTGGTACTTGTCAAACTTCAAAACATATAGTACAGTACAAAAAATAACAATGTGTATGTAACAGTCATGATAAAGTGTTGTATTGCATTGTGTGTTTTTTAACTATAATAAAAGCATTATTTTAACACATAATATATATGTAAATATGGAAGGTAACACATATGAACATGTGTCCGTTGTTTATTTGCAAATAAAACTAGTCTGTAAAGTTGCCTCAAAGTTGGAACACAGGGTGTGATGTACAAAGGTGTGTAAATGTGATGAGATAGGTCATAAAATGTTGTATGGCGTCAATGCTTTAAGACATATTTGTTCCTCAGAAGCTATTTCAGCACAGTTGTCGCCCAGGAATAGGTAGTAATGGAATATCTGTCTTAAACCTACATTAACACGCGCAATGGTGGTGACATACATACTGTGCGAGATTTAATATAAACATTGGTGGGTTTACGATCAAAATTAAGAATCTGCATCTCTATGAAGGGCTATTTCAGCTGATCATGCTGTACAGAAATGCTTCATTACAATTATGTTCATGTGGCTGGTGTGTAACGAGTTCAAGCGCATTGGTTTCATCATCATTGACCCCCTACTTCGTAACATACAGACCCCTTAAAGGGGTGCCGGTATCCACAGCATCATGTCAATGTGCCGTTCACGGTAAACGGAAACTGTACAAGTGCGGGGGATAGTGGCAGGACCGAACGGTCCCTATAGCTCCTGAATGTTGTTCTCACCTATGGAGAAAATAACGCTGTTGTAGTCTGAACACCCCCATCACATGCACACTATTAGTACAAGAACAAACAATATAGAACAAAAGCAATTGCATTGACGGATATCGGTAATGGCAATCAATTGTAATTAATTTTCATATATTTAATAGTGTGCGGGATCTGTGTGCACACCGAGGAGAAATGATTTCATTTGTGCCTGAAAAACACCATTTTACACGAGTTACAGGGCAAAGACGCAACATGGGCTTTATAAAGATGGCGGCCAAACTGCCATCCGAGGCACCATGCCGTGGCATAAAATTGTTACACTTTCTGCTCAGAGACACATGCACGAATGTGGTTCTTTTCTGGAGTCACCCTTCTGCGGCACATAATTTGCAACTTAACATTACAGCAGCTTCATTACCTTACTTAGGCTAAGGCCCCGCTCCCAGAGTCAGCGCGCCTGCACTGCAGACAGGCGGTGCGCTGACATACACAGACCGCGATACGCGGTTTGTAGGGAGCGGGAGCCGGAGCGGGAGGTGGGCGGGAGTGGGAGGTTTGACAGGGAGGGGGAGGTTTGACAGGGAGGGGGGGCATGGCTTTAGCGGAGGGAACCCGCTACTCTCCTCCCACCCTCCTCCACAGACCTGGCTTAGCTTGCTGATGGTCATAAGGTTTAGAACACTACACACACAAGGCACTCATAGCCACACCCCCACACACACACACACACACACACACCCACACACACCCACACACGACACACCACAACACACGAGTACACACACACAGTATGTCAGACACCTCACGACACTCATACCCACACATACCTAGTTCATTCACCAACGCACTTCATGCACCAATCACAACATTACCACTACAGACATTCAACGCACGTCACTCAGACACACACACAGATCCGGCTCCAAACTATCTTTCACTTCATTTCACTTACACTCCTCCCCGCTCCCCGAATCCCTCGTTCCTCCTTATCCCGGAAGGTCCTCCCCTCTCCCGCCGATGTGATCCTCACAGCCACCCCATGTGACGCGTCCTAAATCTGAGACACCTTACACCATTTTCTGTTCTTGGTTGTCCCCTTAGCAGTGCCTGACGCGCCCACGCGGTAGTGTGCTCTGTGCCCGTGCAGGCGTGGCACCCTCGTGGTACTTTTGCTGTGCTCTACATGTGATATCCCCTTGCCTGGCTGGGGGGCGCACCGTCGACGTGTCCTCCCCGTGCCAATGAGCCTGCAGCGGCGACCGAGGCCTTATAATCTGTTCCATATGCAATGCCAGGTGTTAATGCGTATTCTCAGCCGGCTTATAGTGGGCCATGTACTCTAAGATACTTTCTTACATGTAACTACGACCTATCCACATCGCCCACGCCTCCTTATCTCATAGCATACTAGGTATGTGGCTGAATGACGCTTGTAATTTTGAATCGTTTCATGATTTGTAATAGATAGTTTGCCCCCAAGCTGCATGCTAGTTTTCTGTTTTTCTTTTTGTGTTTGTTGTTTATTTGTTTTTGACAAATGGGACATTTTACTCTTTGATTCGGGATGCAGCAAAGGGCAGAGAATGCACAAAAAAGCAAACAACCGTCATATCTTTATTGAATCGTTACAAAGCTTTGGTAAAGAACACTTGGAACCAATGCACAAAAAATCACAAATTTGCAAACATATTTTTATTAGGCATTTAGACCATCATACAGTCTTATGTCATCAATACTGTATTTGCCTAACATTTGTTACAAACAACTCTTTTTGGTGTAAACGAGTTGCCATACCTGATTTGTTGAAAAGGGGAGCGCCTGTCAAAGGAGTAAAGTCAGAGATGGATTTGGGGCTTTTTACGTGTGCAGTGTAGGTTGGTGAGTCGGGTGGCTGGCTCTGCCTCCCTCGTTTCTTTGTTGTCTCCCTGTTCTTGTTGGGGTATCTGTCTCATCTGTCTCAGGATCCAAATCTAGTCAGTATACTCTCTTCAAGTTCAGCGCCTCTCTCAGCCAGTGTTATGTAGTTATGGGGTAATTTTTTTTTTTTTTTGTTTTTTATTTTTTTTTTCTACCTTTTTTTTTTGTATTTTTTGTTCTCTTCCCTAAGTGGTGTAAGCTTTATGATTTTTCCGTCTCGTCGGAGCTGTTGTGTCGCTCTCTATTAATGAAAATCTCAAGGTTTCTCCTAAATATCCTCAACGGCAGGAGTTTTTGCTCTAAAACCACGGCTGGTGAGCCTTTCCATTGGCCATCAAATCACCGACTTTTTTTTTTTATTTACCCTTAGCCGGCGTGGTTCGTTTCTCCATCCATTTCCCTCCTCCATTCCTCTTTATCTTCTCTCCCTCCGACGCCCTCTCCTCAACATACATCACTCGTACATTTCCCCGAGTCTGCCCTCTTCGTGCACTCTCCTTCTTCCCTTCTTTTTCCCTCTTTTTCCCCCCCCACTCCTATTGATTTGTGCCCACGATCAATCTTACGTATTATGCGACACCCCATCTACTCTACTCTCATTGTCCATGTCCCTCACGAGTTGGCTCAACTTGGGATTCATCGCACCCTCTATGCAACCTCGGCGTCTTACTTCTTTTTTAAAGTCAAAATTTTGGACTTTGTCCCTCAGTACTTATACAATCTTCTGGGCAGGACCACCCAAGTTGTGGACCCATGTTCCCCCACTCCTATATGGACCTACACCGCTCTCCACATAGGTCTGATGCCAAATGGTAATTTCTGGTTTCAAACGATGACGGGTTAGATAACCACCCAACAATTATTTTATAAATTTTTCCTTCTGATTTTGTATATTGGACTGTTTTGCTCAGCTGCATGCGCCATGCCCAGGATTCATCCCAAGTCTTCTCACTCTATACTTTTATGTTCCAGTCTGCCGCCCATTTGAGCATGTAGTCGTGCTGTTGGAAGGTCTTTGAGTGTCTCTATACCCTATAATTCTCTGAGATTAGACCCTTTCTGGTGGGTCTTGACCTTGCAGAGGTGTTCAAATTTATTAGAGTGGGGTATTTTGGAGTGGGCATGTGTCCGAATAAAAGTTTTCGAATTTGGAGGTATTTGAATGTGTCCAATTCTTTAATTTTGTGTTTGCCTAAGTTCTTGATAGCTCAGGAGCTTCCCAATGCTTAGGTGGTCGCAATCGCCCCTATACCCCCAGCCTGTGCTTGAAACGTGGCTCGAGTAACCTTTTTATACACCCACATCTCGGGGGAATTTCGGGTTATTAAAGATGGGGTCAATTGGAGCTTGTCGACAGAGAGTGCCATATTTTGTTTTTACATCTTTATCCGACTGTTTCCCACTCATGTTCGTGAGGCCTGTGTTTATATGTTTGTGTTGTGCCCATCTTCCTCTGTCCAGCTCCAGAGGCCCCGCTAGCAGAGAAGGCATCTTGGCACTATTGATTTTTCTCTTATTTACCCAGCACAATGGGCCGGGTCTGAGTTCCCATACTGACTGCGCTGAGTGAGCAGCTAGGTAGTATATGTAGGTGCCTGGTACCCCCCGACCCAGCCCCCTTAATCTAGATGCTAACAGGACCGATTTGGCGACTCTGGGTCTTCTTGCCTCGCCAAAAAGTGGAATCTTGTTTTGTATGTTGTTCAGATCAGTGCCCGGGACATGGTTGGGAGTGTTTGAAAGAGTATAACATTCTTGTGGAGTACTATTCATTTTGGTGGATATCATTCTTCCCGATCCCCGAGATCTGGTACCCCTTCCCACTGATCTAATCCTTTTTGATGTTAATCCCATAACTTCGGGTAATTATCCGGTATGAATCCCGATAGTGCCTAGACACACTTAATTCCCAGATATTTAATGTATGAAGGACAACACCATCTTAGCTGAAATTTTAGTTTGAGTAGTTTTAACTTCGGGATCTGGGAGACTAGATTAGGCCCGTCTGATTTGTCGCTGTTTATTTTATATCCTGATACCTTTCTTCCGAAATCCTTCAGTTCCCTTCGTTCTGAAGGTTAGGGAGGAAGTGAGAGGTTTCAGTCATAAGTTAGATGCTCATCACTACTATCAGCGAATTCAGGGAGATTTTTGTTTGTTCTTTATCGATGGGGATACCCTGGAGGTTCGGGTTGTATGTCTTATTTTGTGGTGCCAGGGTGTTCGATCTTGTAAGGCGTAAAAGGGAGGGGGATTAGGGGCACCCTTTGCGGTACCTCTTTCTAATTTGGAATCTTTCAGGCCCTCCACCCCGATAGTCTTACAGGGCAGGACGGGTTTTTGATAAAGCACTCGGTTACACCCTTCAGGAACATCCTTGAACCCAATTTTATAGCGTTTTGTCTAAAAATAGCCAGTCCATTCTGTCAAACGTCTTCTCTGCGTCAAGTCTAGTAACTACATATCGCCTTTGATCCTGTCTGATGGCGTGGTCAAATAAATTAATTACTTTCTTACGGTATTGTCTGAGGCCTGACGCCCCAGGACAAACCCGATCTGGTCCATGTGTATTAGCCTTGGGAGGATAGGATTAAGATCTGTTCGCCAAAATGTTACTATAAGTTTGAGATCATTGTTCAACAGTGAAATTGGGTCTGTAACTTCCACAATGGGTGAGGTCCTTCCCTCCTTGATTAGTAATGGCCAGATTAGCGGACGACATTGAAAGATGGGATAGGACTACCTTCCCAGAATGAGTTGAACAATTTTATAGGTTAGATGGACAGATGGGAGGAATTTCTTATAGTAGGCATCGTGAAACCACAGGGCGCCCGCCGTTTTGGAGATTTTTGACGCCTTGACGGCGTGCTTCTAATTCTTCTAAATCTTCTAAACCGTTATCTTTGCGTTTAAATAAACCTATTATTTTCATCCTCAGTTGCGAGGAACTTCACAGTCCCATCTAGATATTCTATGAGCTACATTAAGTAGTGGTTGTACGGGGTTGGGTTAGCAGACGCGAACCTCAGGTTATATAATTTCTTAGTTAAATTTGGTGAATTCCTCTGCTATTTTTTTTCTCATTGTATAGAATCCACCAGAGTATTCGTGTTGCCGTTATTTGTGATCTTTCTTGTATTCCTCTTACTTACTAAGCAAGAATCTATCGGCCTTGTTCCCTTTATCATAATACCCTCTGACCCGTCCATTTAAGGCGCTTTTTCTTCTACGTTTCCATTTGATTGCTTTCAAATCATTCTAGCAGTTGTCAGTTGTTTATATAGATTCTCGAGAGAGGGTTTTTTTATGCTGCTGCTCGAGATTGACTATTTTACTGTAATTCTTTGGTTAATTTGAGTTTAGTTTTTGTTCCGGTGGGAGGCAATCGAGATAAGTTTTCCTCGGATTGTCGCCTTATGGCGTTTCCACCGCTTGCTGAGATGAGACGGAGGCCCGCGTTTTATTCTGAATATACACCTAAGGGATTTTTTGAGCTCCGTCACTGTCCCGAGGGTTCATAAGAGTCGTTAAGTTTCCAGCTGTACGAGATAGATTACACGAATGGATGGATAGGTCATGTGATGGGAGCGTGATCTAACCACGTGATAGGGCCCGATGTCAGAGTTAGGTGGCCTCTAGAATGTCTTGTACAAAAATAGTCAATACGGGATATGGTCTGGTGAGGTGCTGAGTAAATGTATAACTCCCTTTGCCCTGAGTTGTGTTCCCAATGTACACTAGAGAAAGTGCACCCACATTGTCTTAAATTTTTTTCTCCAGTCTTTGTGACTGAGTGGAGTGTTGTTTTCCTGGGTGGCTCGATTTGTTTTCTTTTGGGTTGGGAACCTTTCTCAGAAATTCGGTCGGTCGTTCTCTTTTGGGACGTATAGGTTAATAAGGGCAATTGCCGAGCCGAAGGGAGCCGTGAGACTACAATAAATCTTCCCTCTGGATCTGCCTGGATTTTTTTTAGATTAAATGGGTGCCCTGACGAATCAGAATTGCAACCCCTCGCGTTTGCTACTGAATGATGAGAAATACTGTAGCTCCGGATACCATGTTGGAATGTTTTGGGGCGGATCTTGAGACGTGAAGTGCGTCTCCTGGAGGAAACAACACATCGCCACCCACTTTTTATTTCCTGGGAGGGCTAGGCATCTCTCCTATTGTTATGTTCCCTTAACATTTAGGAAACGATTTTTTAGTGCTTTTTGGTGGGCCATATTAATCTGTTTGTTGTTGGTCTGCGAGGGCATTACCCTTCTTGGAGGTGGGGAGAGAATTTGGGGTTAAGTCTCAGTAAGGGGGGTTCTTACCTTTATGAGGGTGTGTGTGTTTTTATGGTCTAGTACGAGGGGTAGATCAGGCCAGAGCTGAGCAGGAAGGGGAGTGGGAGTGGGACCGACTGTGGCAAGTGACAGCGGGTTAAAGTAATAGGAAACGGAAGTCGCCCTAATGGGTCTAAGAGATTTAGGACGCGTCTGGGCTAAATACCGGTGCGTGGTTGGGTATAAGACCCTATGGTGGGCGGTGTCTGGTACACGTCTCAGCAGGTACGGGCAGGTGGAGACCCTTGGTGTCTATGTTTCGTCCCGAGCCTATTTCTCTGGATACCTGTGGTTAGTGGGGTATCAGAGTACCACATATCTCCGGCGGGACAGGTTAGGCCTGTTAGAGCTAGGCCTGTTTCCCCGCATTTGGGGGGGGTATGAGGAGAGGGAATGTACATAGTTTGTCCAATGTTGGAAGGTGGGCATAGTTGGGAGTCTGGGGGGGGGAGTAGGTGGATGGGAATGGGGGGTTGGGGGGGGTGGTTTGAGTGGCCTGTGTTAGGTGGTTTCAAATGGGAAGAGGGAAGCAGGGGTGAAGGGAGGTGGGAAGGGAGGATTGAAAGGGGGGGGTCTCTATGTAATGTTGCCACAGATAACATCATTCACATGGTATACATTTTCTGACATTTTAATAATATTATCTTTGTGTGAGAGAGGGGGTTGTGGCGGGTGGGGTGGGTAGGGGGGGTTGGGGGGGGGAGGGGTGGGGGTGGGGGTAGAGCAAGTTATGGTTGTGCTTGGCTGTAAACACAGTCAGCATACAAATTACAGTTATATTCAGTGATTCAATGTCAGGACGCCTTCATAACTTTAGGAGGTTTCGTGATCTCCTGTGGCAGCCTGGGTAATGCATCCTAACGCATTTTGGGTTGGAACTATATCAGAAGACTTTGGGTCCAGGGGGGGAGAGGGGGAGGAGTGGATGGCTCGGTAGGGAAAGAAGGAAAGGAAACAGGAAACATCACTCCCATGGTATACATTTCCTGACGTTATTTGAATATAATTTCTGTGTGATGAATGTGGAGGGGGGTTGGGGAGGGGGGGGCAAATAGGGGCGGGGGGGGTAGGGTGAGAGGGGGTGGGGGGATGGGGATTGTGGGGCAGATTAGGGTGTGTTTGGGTGTAGAGCTCAGTCAGCATATAAAGTATACAGTATATATTCAGTTGATTACATGTCAGACAATCACAACATTTAGGAGGTTCCGTGGTCTCCTGTAGCAAGCCTGAGTAATGCATCTCTCCGCATTTTGGTTGGGAATTGTTCATAAGACTTTGGGTCTTTGGGGGGGAAGGAGGAAGGGGAAGGGGGGGAGGGGAGGGGGAGGAGGATGGGGGGAGTGGGGGGATAGCGTGGTGGGAGGCAGGGCGTGGGGGTGAGGGGGGGCAGATATGGGAGGGGGGGAGGGGGAATGCAGCGTGGGCTGGTCTTATCTCAGACTGCTGTATATTGAACATATGCATATTATCCAAATCAATATGTTACCTAGTTACCTAACATTGCTAAGTGAGCAACCAACCTATACGCTGTTAGGGGAGGAGGGGGGGGGAACCTGAGGGGGGTTCCCTAGAACTATTTACATTCAAACCGTATAAACTGTTCCTTTTTGTGTTTGCGGGAGAGACATATAGCATCGGAATTAGGGTAACAGAGGGTTAGGGGAGAAGGGAGCGCTGTTTAACTCAACAACAACATTTTGTGCAACACGTAACCAAGGGGGGTATACAATTTAACTTAGGGTAACACTTCAAGGTCCCAGTGAGGTATGAGAGCGAATGAAAAAAAAAACACAAGCAGAGGGAAGCACCCTCCAACGTTGAAATGTTCTCTGACTGCTTAACCTGGCTTCGCTTCTTTGAGCTGTGAGTAGAACATGTTTAGATGACTCCTTGGTGGGGTGGGGTGGAGGGGTGGACCCTGATTGGATGGGGGGAAGGGGACTCCTAGTTGCTAGTGTGGGAGGATATTAATGAGGGGGGGTAGGAGGGGGGGGGGGTGGAGGAAGGGGGTGTAGGGTGAGGGGTGTTAGGGAGGGGGGGGACCGGTGGGGTGGGGGATGGGGAAGGGGTAAAGGGCAGGGGGAAGGGGTAGGGGGCAGACGGGACTGGTTAGGAAGGGGGTTCGTTATCTTATAACTAGGTTACTCCTCCTCCTCGTATTACCCATCAATGTGTTAACCATTACTACATTGCTAAGTGAGACAACCAACCTATTCGCATTGTTAGGAGGGGGGGGAAATAGCCAGGGGGATCACCATGCTTAACTTGGGGCACAGGGGAAGGCTAACGACTAGTGTACGCGTGCATCTGTTTTACAACCCTGTCCTTTAGGGCTCTACCGCGGGATGCGGGTGGATGGGTCTGGTATGTCCTGTGCTTCTGTCGCCATCATGGTAAGAAAGAGAAGGCAGGAGTTCAGAAGGGATGTCAGTTCCCCCTCGGCCGAGGGGGGGGATGAGGAACAAAATGGAGCCGGGTCTGGTAAGGGACTACCCGGGAGTCGTCCGCTCGGCTCCCCCTGTGAAACTGTACGGAATCCATCATCCGGTCTCCCGTGGTGCGGCGGCTGGAAGCGGAGGTGTACCGCGTGTTGTGGTAGCATCAGTCGCGGCTCGTCTGAGGATCGATGGGGTGTTTCCTGGTGAGGTAGGGCCTCTCGCGGCGCCATTTTGTAGGATTCCAGGGCATACTGTATGGAATCCGTCATCCGGTCCCATGTGGTGAGGCGGCTGGAAATGGAGATGTGTCGCGTATGATGGAAGCATCAATCGCGGCTCATCTGCGGATCGATGGGGTTCTACCTGGAGAGGTAAGGCCCCTCTTGGCGCCATTTTGTAGGATTCCAGCGCAGATGTTTGTTTTTTCCCAGGAAGGTGACTTGTTTGGCTGCAGTTGTTACCTCATTTGTCACGGGATTGCCTTTGCTCCGCGATCCGTTCCGAGGCTCTTACAGGCGGGTCGTCCCTGTCTCGGGCTCGGTTTCCGGCTGGATGGACGGTCTGGAAAGGTTCCGCGGGAAGGCCCAGGGCTTTTGCCAGGTGTTCCCTTTCCTCGGGATGCCGTATGGAGAGGAATTTAACCTTGTGGGATATAATCATTTTAAAGGGGAATCCCCACTTATATTTTATTCCCTTCTCGCGTAGGAGTAGTGTAAGGGGGCGCATCGCCTTTCGGCGGTCCACAGTTAGTTTTGATAGGTCATTATGGACCTGGAGCGATTCGGTCCGGAACATGATCGTGTCCCCTCTCGCGGCATGCTCCGATTAGTTTTGTCCTTTGTGGAATAACTGTGGAGCGCACGATACGTCACGTCCGGCGATTCGGGTCGTCCAGAATCGTGGCACACGAGCTGCTGTGCGCCCTCCATATCGCGAGGGTCTAAGTCTGGGCATATAGATAAAAATAAGTCCGCGAGGTAGGCTCTCAGGTGGGTAGGCTGTACCGCTTCGGGGATGACGCGGATCCGCAGGTTCTGGCGGCGGTCCCGGTTTTCTTGGTCCTCTAACCCATCGCGGAGTGTGTTTATTTCTTGGCCTAGACTAATTATTTCTTCGTCAGCTTCAACCGCTTCCTTAAGGTTAGCTTGCAGTGATCTTTGGAGCTTAGCGTGGAGTTCCTCTAAGAATTCCTTCGTGATCCCCCCGTCCGGGGGAGAGGGGATCTCAGCGGGGCTTGCCGGGTCTGTGAGGCCTTGTTTGCCTCGTGCGCCTGGCGTCGGTCCGCCATCTTGCTTTCTTCCCCCCGCTTCAGCGTGTTGTTTCGCGGGGGTGAAGAACCTGCCAACCCCTTGGATCGGCTGATTTTTTCCTTTGTTTGACATCCCTCATATTTTAGGAGGTAGTCAGGAGCCTTTTGGGGTTTTTTTGTCGGGCGAAAAGTGCCTTTAATCAGGGTTTATATGGATGGGTCTCCGGAGCTCTCCCTTCACCCATCTGTCCTGGATAACGTCTTCGGCACGCCCCTCAATGCTATGTTCTTTAAGAAAATTAACTTCTCTGTACGAACATCTGCTATATAAAAAGCTCAAACGTGAATGTGCCTTGGTGCTCCGTTGACCACATTATAGATAGCAAAGCCAATGTAATATAACTGTACACATAAATTACCATCTCTGTTGGTAATCTCAAATGTCAATAAAGTGTGGAAGTAACAGTGACCCCATACACAAATGTCACACACGTATGTGAGCAGTTGCTTCATCGTGTATATATATGTAGTTAAATATATACTTATAGATGTCAATCTATATATGCACATGAGTGAACAATGGAAACAAAATGTTACCAGATGTAAAAACCAAAATATTAATCTATCAAATAATGTAACTGCAACCAAACGCAATAATATCTATTACATTTGTAGAACAAAACACAATAGCAAAGTGTGTAGATGATACAAGTGATGTATAAGTCATGGACTTGTTTTGACAATTCATTACCACAATGCATTGAAAAAGCTGCAACAATATAGAAACGCTATCAGTCACTGTTATCAAATTCAGTGAAGGAAACAACGTAACCATACATTACTTTGTGAACTTACCAATACATGTCAAAGCACAGGTATGACACAAGTAACAACTGGCAACGCAACATTCATTAAAGGTATATGTTTAAAAAAAAGCATCATAGTCACTGTTGTTAGCACTACATATGCAACAACAAACAGGCTGAAAATAAGTTTTTACAATACTACCATGAAGCTTACATACACATATGTATGTGAAACACACAGTAATACTTATCAACAATGTCCAACAGAAGCCTAACACACAGTAATCAAATAACTGTGGATGATAGCTTGATGTTTGTACTTCTATTGGTCACATACATATATGTATGTGTATTGAAAGAGCATCTAAATCCAGTTAATAACATATAAAGGTCAGATTTAAAACAAATGTGGACGTGAGTTATACGTATGTTGATTCATAATGACATGCATGAGAACAGGGCAAAGAAGTTGAAATGTACAACTGTATGATTGCTTGTCAAATAATAGAAACAACGTTGACATGGACAGTAAATATATGTGTTGTTTTTTCTTACTATTAGATGCACCCGTCGCCGAACAAGCTCAAACAGGAAACTCGTGATCCAGAAATCCAACACGGAAAAGGGAACCTTGATATAATAAAAAAATTACATCCACAATCGACTGTGCCTTCTTTATTCCACAGTGAATGTCCACGTCGTGTGTGTAAGTTGTATTTTTCATCTGTATCTTCAAAGTATTCTTTCTTGATCTACCGTGTTTTCTTTATTGCATCTGCCACGCCCTTTACTTCTTCTTGTTACTGATGTCCTTCCTCTGCGGTGTCTGGGTGAAAATGGAGACGACATATGTTTTTAAAGGATTATGACGTCACTCTTGATGCATATTATTCCCACGGTCATGATTGGTCTGCGAAACACATGTGTCGCTGTCGGAGACACAATCCAACTGTATGACGTAAATTAGAGGCAATGATGGCAGCCAATGACAATGGGTCTTTTTATTTTACCTTTAAGATGAGGGCAGCCAAACAAAGAAGCCAGGGGCACGTCACATGGTGCGGCAGCCAATCACACCGTGGGAACTGCATTCATGGTTTTATTGGCTATCGTACCATGTGAGGAGGAACATGTCTCTATTTGTGACGTCTTGTTAAAGGAAAATAAAGGCCAGTCACTCTGATTGGCTTTGGACATTCCCTTTAAATGACGTCTTATTGATGGTTACCGCCCCATTCACATGCTTTTCACAGCCCAATCATGAGCGTGGGAACAAGAGTAGGAAAAAATGACGTCATATCCCTACAAAAGGCTGTGTCGTGTCATTTTCATGCCAGACGCAGTGAAGGAAGGACCTATAGAACACCAAGAAAAACAGGGCGTGGCAGAAGAAGATAACAATGGCACGAATACCATATATTCTAACGGATAATACACAGATGAAGACCATCGGTGTGGATTACAAATGGAATCAAGAAGACTCCCAGGATTTATCAATTGTAAGGGTTTTTTTATTTATGGTTACCTCTTTCCTGATGCCGGTTTACTCATGGAAGCGCATCCGGGCCCACACACTTCGCTGAGTGTGTCATCACAAGGTAAGTATAGGTATGACATAATTTTTTTTTTACTGTCATAATAGACACACATATAGCTATTTGACAATGGCTTGTGCACCACGCATGTATTGTTCCGTCTTCTTCTATGTTTATGTAATTTAGATACACGTTCTAGATTACGTATGGGTACCATTTGTTTTTTTTTTTAACTTCAAGATTTTTATTGGGTTTCACAACAGGTACATTATGCCACATCCCATAGTAAAACAATTTGAAACCCCCCGAGGTTTACCCTTTTCGCTCTCACCATCAAGGGAAAAATCACTCATAAGCAACAAGGGACTAACAACATATACTCACAAGACTAGACAAACCTGACTCACCAAACCCAAGACTGGACAACAGAGGGAAAAAACAACAGGGAGGGAAAAGGAGGGGGGGAGGAAATGGACTGCCACCATGTTCTTCGGTATTAGACAATCTGCTTTCGGTCCGTGCTGCGCCCTTCTTTGTGTCACCTGACGACTCCTCCTCTTAGTTCTAGTTTTAATAGTCGGGGGGGATCCTACCTGTCACGTGCCTATGTTATAGTATGTTCCGCTCCGTCACCAGAGAACGCACTTGTGTTTATTATTGCAAAATTGTGCTGGCATCTACCCCGGGGATGTCGGATTGGGTAAGCCATGGCTCCCAGACTTTTAAGAAATTTCGGCCAGAGTCGTTGACCCAGCTTGTCAACTGTTCCATCTGGCAAACTTGCCACAATCTGTTCCGGATTTTGGGGATGACTGGTAGATCTTGCTGTATCCACAATGCTGCGATCTCGCACCTAGTAACTGTGGCCATATGTGCCACCAATTTGTGTGCCGTTTTCGGCAGCCCCTGGGCCCGCCTGCCCAGTAAGAACAGCCACGGGTCCAGGGGGACCTCTAAATCGAGGATACTTTGTGCCCATGCTCTAATGCTCTCCCAAATCGGGAGTACCTTTGGGCAGGACCACAGCATGTGGACTAGGTCTGCTGATTCCCCGCACTGTTTTGGGCAGAGCGGGGAATAATCGCCGACGAATTTGGACAGACGTAGTGGGGTGTGATACCAGCGCATCATGACCTTATATGCGTTCTCTTTTAACGTTGAGCATATGGAGCTTTTGGCCGCCGCCTGTAAGATCCACTCCCAGTCTTTGTCCTCTAAAGTCTCCCCTAGGTCTGTCTCCCATTTAGTCATGTAGTTCCGTTTGTCGGCGTCAGGTCCACCCGGACAGATCACTTCCCGGTATAATCTAGAGGTAAGTCCCCGTGTGTCCGTGGCTCTAGAACACAGCTGCTCAAAATTGGTCCTGGCTGGTCTAATTGGAAATTCGTTATAGAATGCTCTTATCTGGAGGTAGGGGAATAATTCGGTGTTTGGGAGACCCTTTTCTGATTTGACGTGTTCAAATGTTTTAATATACGTAGGCCCCTCCAGATTTATTAACCGCTTATATCCCGACTGTAACCAAATTTTGAAGTGCCGCTCACCGGCCATCCCTGGGGCGAAATCTGGGTTATCGAATAGCGGGGTCATTAAGGAGTGTTTCGTCGTTAACGTATGTTTAAATTTGGAACTCCTCCACACCGCCAGAGAGTTCACCATGGTCCGTAACAGCATCCCCACTGTGTTATCACACCGTTTTGGCAGCCAAATTAAGTTTTGCAACTCAATTGGAGCACAGCAGGTTTTCTCCAGCGCCACCCATCTCCGCAGGGACGGATCAAGGTGCCACTGGACAATCTGACCCAATCGTGCTGCTTTGTAATATGCCATCAGACAAGGTACCGCTAGTCCCCCTCTAATCGTGGGTCTGGTTAGTATATTCTTAGCAATTCGTGGACTCTTCTTGTGCCAAATGAATTTCATGATCTTTGACTGTAAGGCGAGGATATCTGCCCGCACCAATGGTATCGGCAGGGCCTGGAACAGGTAAAGCACCCTTGGCAGAAGATTCATCTTAATGCTATGAATTCTTCCAAACCAAGAAATTCCAAATCCCGCCCACACCCGCAGGTCCTCCCTTAGAGCTTGGAATAATTTGGGATAGTTTGCTTTGTATAACGAGTCATATGTCTTAGTAATTTGGATACCTAAGTATTTAATTGAGGAGGCCTGCCATTTAAAATTGAAATTTAATTCAATTAGTTTCTCCATTGGGCGTGGGAGACTGATATTTAGGGCTTCAGACTTCGTCTGGTTAATTTTGAACCCGGAGATGAGGCTGAACGCTCCCAGAATCTCAAAGACATTAGGCAGGGAAGTAAGTGGCCTTGACAGGGTCAAGATGACGTCATCAGCGTATAAAGCCACCTTATGGGATTGGTCCCCTACGTCTATCCCTGTTATATCTGGGCTTAGGCGGATATGAGCCGCCAGGGGTTCTATACATAATGCAAACAGCAGAGGGGACAGGGGGCACCCCTGTCACGTCCCGCTACAGATGTTAAATTGCTCCGATGGGAAGCCCTGATGGCGCACCCTAGCTGTGGGGCCTTTATACAGGGCTAAGATGGCTTCTAGGAGGTGTCCCTCGAACCCAAACGCTCCTAGTACTGCCCTCAGATAGGACCAATCGATCCTATTGAAGGCCTTCTCAGCATCCAGACTCAACAGCATAGACGGGATATTCTTTTTATGGGCCAGATCGATCAAATCTATGATCCGTCTTGTGTTGTCTGCCGCCTGCCTTCCTCCAATAAATCCCACCTGATCCGGGTGTATTAGCCCAGGCAGGACAATGCCCACCCTGTTAGCTAGCAGTTAAGAAAATATTTTCACATCAGAATTGATCATGGATATGGGCCGGTAGCTCTTACAGTCCACCGGGTCTTTGCCGGGCTTGTGGATCAGGGAGATTGAGGCCTGGAGCATCTGGGATGGAAAGGAGCCCCCCGCTAAAATCTCATGAAATAATTTTAAAAGTTGTGGCGCTAATATTTTAAGGAATTTTTTGTAATATAAATTTGAAAAACCATCTGGTCCCGGAGCTTTGGCTGGTTTAAGGGCCTTTATAACCTCTGATAATTCTTCGAACGTAAAGTCGACCTGTAATGCCTCCCTTTCTGCCCTGCTCAATTTGGGAAGGCGTGCCTCTTTTAGGAACTTCTGGGTTTTTTCTCCTATTTTCTGTGTGTGGCTGACCTTATCTCCATCATAGAGAACTTCATAAAAAAATTTAAATTCCTCGACAATTCTTCTAGGGTCGGAGGTAAGGTCCCCCCCCTTGGTGCGGATTGAGGAGATACTATAATTAGGGAGTTTGTTACGTAATTTATTGGCAAGTAAGGTATCTGGCTTGTTGGCTTTGTCGTAAAACTTACGCTTGGACCATGCCAACTCCCTCTCGGCTCTGGAGTTTAGCAACAAATTGAGTTTAGTTTTGATGTCAGAGAGTTCCTTTAGGGTAGCGCCCTCTTTATTGAGACTATGAAGTGCGGAAAGGTGTGCTAGTCTCTCTCACAAATCTTTTATCTGGGACTCCTTAGCTCTTTTGGTTTGTGCTGCTAAATTCATTAGAAGTCCCCTCATGGTCGCCTTATGGGCCTCCCAGAGTGTAGAGTGGGAAGATACGCTCCCCGTATTGATTTCAAAATATTCCTTGATTTTATCTCCTATCGCCCGCTCCGATATTGGATTTTTTAACAGCAGCTCATTTAATTTCCAGTTCGCCCCTGGTCTGTCCAGCAGCCGCAAAACACACCGCAGCTCAATTGGTGAGTGGTCCGACCATGAAATATCATGGATCCCAGAATGGGAGACCATGGAAACCGCTTTGTTAGAGACCAGGAAGTAATCTATCCTACTGTATCTGTTGTGGGGGTGTGAGTAGAAAGTGTATGCTCTCTCCGTGGGGTGTTTTTCCCTCCAAATGTCAATTAATTGACAATCACGAAGCCCTTGAAGTATGGTTAGTACGTCTTGTTTCTGTGGTAAGTTAGTCCCCGTGCATCTGTCCAGGTCTGGGTCTAGGATGCGGTTCATGTCTCCTGCAAGGAATATACAACCTATTGCCACCTTGTGTAGTTTATCAAAGAATGACGTAAAGAATTGCGGTGTCTGTTCGCAGGGGGCATATATTGAGCTTAATGTGACCTCTTGGTTGTTAATTGTGCCTGTGACTATGACATAGCGTCCGTCCGAGTCTTTATATGATTTAACCACTTGGAAGGGCACTCTGCGGTGCACTAATATAGCCACTCCCCTTTTCTTAACTGTCGCAGAGGACATAAAAACTGTCCGATAGTGCTTGTCCAGGTAGTTGGGGTGATTCGATTTGGAGAAGTGTGTTTCCTGGACAAACACTATATCTGCTTTTTTACGAATATAGTCCCGGATGGAAATTTTATGCTTTATTGGGTTGTTAAATCCCTTGACATTATGGGAGATAAGGATCAGATAGTTACTCATCTTGGGATTGGATTGAACCTGCGACAGGGGGCGGTGGTGGTGTGTGCTTCGCCAATAACCGTGACCGAGGTAAGGCAGTCTCCGACCTGTAGCGCTCACGATGGTCCTCGGTTGGTGGGTCCTGTGGGTTGGGGGGAAACAACAGGGAAACATGGGGGATGACACACATAAAACAATAAACAATTAATGTCCTCCGAGCTGTGGCCCTGCCAACTTGGCTCAGAGTCCAATGCCTTTGGGGACTGGGCACCTGCCACTGGTCGCCCTCCAATGTTTCCTCACCTCGTGATCTCCCTCCCTCCCAAAGGACTTCGCTGGGACTACCCTCTCCCAGCCCCTGGCCCATGCGGACCGCAGAGCAGGCTGAGATCCCTCAGCTCCCGCCCCGCTCCTAGACTAAAAACTTGAACAAAACCTTTATGCCTTGTAACTCCTAGGTTTAATGCTAACCCAGGTATTTAGTGCTACCGCTTGCGTCCCTATCCTTTATTTACCTATCCGGCTGGGTGGCCTCTTTATCTTACCCCACTCCTAGAGTACTCTCTTTGGTGTACTATAAATCCATTCCAGTGTCCCTTCCGTCTCCTCTCACTGTCTAACCCTCCTATGACTCTATCCTATTGCCTGCGTCTCTCTCACCTCTAAACATCTCAATAACCTACATCACCATCCTCTACTTGCTGCTGCTCTCTATTCACTTTCTGTACCTTCTTCCATTAAGTAATACCACTTGCTCTTGCCTTCCTCCCTCACGTCCCCCCTCACCCTTGTCCTCCTCACCCCTGCTTCCCATCTTGCTTATTCATCCTGTCACCTTCCTACTCCCAACACTTCCCTTACACCTTCCCCTTACCCAGTCACTCTTGCTCTCTTGCCTCTTCCACCCTCTCAACCTCCCCCAGACTATGCCCACCTTCTTATACGCTGCACCTGCTTCACCCTTACTCTGCCCTGGTTTCCGCCGCTAATCCTAATTTCCCTATCTTATTGCCTTATTTAGATCCCCTTTTCCCCCATCCTTGGGCTTCTACACCTGAATTCCCTCCTGAGGTATGTCCACTGGGCCTTCATCTCTCCGGCGTTGTTTTGCATGCGGCTCCTGCCACTCCGACTGTTGCGGCACTTGGGACATTTGAAATTCCCGCCAGTCCGGGCCGCTCGCGTGACGCTCGTTGCCATCTCATGACGTCCGGGAATCCACTCTTCCCCCTCCAAGATGGCTGCCCGTACACTTCCGCTACTGGCGCCCGGACATCCGGCTGCCGCCATTTTGGGAGCGTCGTTCGTCCTGGGCGGTTGTGTTCGCGCTCTCCTCCTGGCTGATGGTGGTTTCCTGCTCCTGCGTTCCAGACTGGATTCTTTTCCCACCTCGTGTATGCCGCCATCTTTGGGCCTCCTGCTTCCATCACCCAGGTGAGTACAGTGTCTTTTACAGGTGGGCAAACGCGAATTTTTTCCCACCGGCGGGAACCTTGATGCAAACTCAGTATTGCTGCTTGAGTTCTCCTCCACTATATGCTGAGCGTATTTCCACCACAGCTTACTGTAGTGTAAGCGTGCATAATTCTGTAGCGGTATAACAGGTAACCTGAAACTGATAACTGGGAAACTTGATACCCAAACACTGTGGATTATTTAGAAAGTCTTTGCCTTGCTGGACTTCAACTTTTGTTCCGTGGAGACCGGGGAGATTGTCCCGCTGTTGCCCAGCTGGGGCCCGGGATCTCCTCCTCCTCCACTGGCGCTGGCGGGGCCCCCTCAAGACCCAGCTTCTGGAGGAATGCCTCTCCCTCCCCAATCTCCCTTATATAGAAGGCCCTGCCATTTTTGCTGACTGACAATCCAAAAGGAAAAGTCCAGCGGTATCGGACAATGTGGTCCCTCAACACTTTTGTGATTGGGAGAAGGGCCCTGCGTCGCAGCAAAGTCAGGGGGGATAAGTCCTGGAAGATGAGCAATCTTGCTCCTTCAAATTCTACCGTCGGGGTAGCGCGGGTCTTGTGGAGGATGGCCTCCCTGGTCTTGTAGTAGTGCAAACGCGCTATGATATCCCGGGGTTGCTCTGATTGTATAAGCCTCGTTCTTAGGGCTCTATGGCAGCGATCCATCTCCAATCTCTCCCTGGGGGTATCCGGTAGCAATTCACCCAGCCATCTCAGGACGAATTCCTCACAATCTCCTGCCTCCTCAGGAACCCCCCGGATCCTGATATTATTGCGCCGCTCCCGGTTTTCGGCATCCTCCTGCTTTTCTTTAAGGTCATTAATTTGAACCTGCATCTCCGCTGTTTTTTTGGCATTGCGTTTAGCTGCAGTGGTAGTGATGTCCAGTTGAACCTCAACCCGTCCTGTGCGCTCTCTCAGGCTACCGAGTTCCCTCCCCAGCTCTTTAATTTCTGCCTGCAAAGGGGTTTTGAGGTCGGTATACAGGCGATTAAAATCGCAAAGCCGAACTGGCCGATATTCAGGGTTTTCACCATCCTCCCTCTCTCATTTGAACTCGGCGCCATTATGGCCTCTGCCTCGCTGTTTCTAGTGCTGTTAAAATATTGTGGGAGCCCCTTTGGTTTCGGGGTTTTGGCTTGCCGCTTCGACATCCTGGTAACTTAATAGAGTTTTTGGAGTTATTTTCCAGCAATTCTGTGTGAAATAAAGGTTTTTTAATTCGTTATTTTACGAGCGGGGCATAGAGCAATGGAATCATGCATCCATTCTCTCTGCCGTCGCGCATGTGCCTCCCGGGTACCATTTGTTTTATGTTGAATATTATTACTATCACTGTGTTGCAACAATGTACTGCATGCTTGTAGAAATATGCGAATTGTTGATGCGCACGCTTCATGTAATCGTAATGAAATTATACGAAACGGTAACGTTGATAATCTTTAAGGTCACATTCATTATCCGATACAACTCTTTGCAGACGTGTATGTGATACAAAAGGACGGTGAATGACTGTTATTTGGATTGTGGTCTTGAACTGCTGCGTAAATCGACAATGTATCCACTGTTATGTGTCATAGTAACATACAGTTCTGTGCATTGCATTTTAGACAGCATTAAGATTGTTGTTAAACATTTTGTGCACTATATAAGAATATAATCATTCTTCAGTTTTTCATAGACTTTCATACATACATAGTTTACGTGTTGCATTTGGCTATTGGGACATGTTATACGTTAACTTCAGTATGTAGAAGCGAAAGCATATGATTGGCTGTGTTCTCTAGTGATGGAGAGTAAATTCACATTGCTGTGCTTCATAGCTGATATGCTGCTGAAGGGTACGATATGTTGCAAGATGTATGCATAACTCATGTGTTTGCAAACACAGAACATACGTGCCTCGTGCGCAGGGACTGCATGGTTATTGGCGTGTGTAATTGAAATGTGAACTAATTATGTTTACATCATGTGTAATTACGAGTGAAAACTATGTATTGTACATATTTGTGTAATCCCTTTGTGGCTTACGACAGTCACAGTACTGCTGCAGCCAAGTTTATTCGAGCATTTGCCCGTTCTTGGCCGCAGCAGTAGCCTGGCGCGCGCCCGAGAGTGACGGGCGCGCGCCGAAGCAGCGGAAGAGCGCCCTCCGATCGGGGCACTCTCCCTACCGCTGCCGGGTCCGCCGGGTCCCCCGGAACCCCCTGCCGCTGTCCCGCAATCGCGGGACACCAGGGCTCCCTCGGGGAGCCCCTGGACGCGCGTGCAGGGGGCGCACGCTCCCGAAGACGCGTGACCGCGCGTCTATGACGCGCGGCACGCCGAGGGGCGGCCACTAGCAAGCCGGGAAATCTCCCGGCTTGCGGTACCGGCCACACTCTAATAAAGTGTGTCGGTAGTGTATGTACTTGTGGTTTACAGTGTGTTCGTGTCATACACTTTTTGACATGTACACAGTGTTCTCTTTTGGCGCACAAACATGTGTAGTTGTTATGGTTTTTCTGTATCTGTGGATAGCAACAGTTGTCTTGTCATTGGGCAACGGATAGGATGGGGCATAGTGCAGTGGTCCGCCACAGGGTCATTTCGTTGCATGGTCAAGGTCAAAAGACAAACACATGCCCATGTTGAACACATGGAGCTTCCGTAGTGTTTGTCTTAAATTTTCGCTCACAGTAACGGAAATTCCGCATGAATGTGCGCGCGCATAAATACTTGCGCGCGCACTACTACAATAGTCGTACACAAAAAGCACATAATATGACACGGGCTGCAGAGGCAATTTACAACATGTACACGTCACACGAACATGCGCCTTTTCATCTATAAACGTGTTATTGTGCGCGTACACATGTTATATTACACGTATACAACTTCTACAAACATACATATATTTAAATGTAAGAACATAGACACATGTACATGTTATGAGTAATAAACTCCATAGAGAAATGTTAACAAGTGTTAATGCAAAAGTTTTATGTATATGGCGTTGATAACAAAGTTACAAACAAATTGATATTTTTATATATATATATATATATATATATATACACATATATATATATATATAGAGATTTTTGGATAGCAATTGGAGCATTTTTTAGGATTTGTATATTTTTTATTATATATTTTTTCTGGACTTTTCATCTGTTATTTTTATATGTTTGTGTATTGTTTGTACTATGTTTCTCCACCTTGTATAGTATAGGGTTTTTTTCATCATTTATATTCATTTAGTGGTTTAGGTTGGCGCCATTTTTTCTTTTTGTTGTGTTATATATATATATATATATATATATATATATATATATATATATATATATACACATAGTACTATACATATCTTTGCACATGTATGTCTTGGATGTGTAAATGTTAACGCTATATAATCCAGTGTTTCTCTCGTTAGCACATGTTCAGACTCTTTCTGTATAACATTTACATAAGATTGGGTACATCTGCAATGGTGCTTGTGTTTATCTGCGCAGACATGCTGTGTGTGTCAGTGTTTAAAGTGTCACAATGGAGATGCCTGTGCATCTGTGTGTCTGAAGTGTGTCACACTTTTTGCCTGTGTGAAGGATATGGTTTAATGTCTGTGTTTACGTGTGTTCACGCTCACTGGTGCTTCAGTGTGTATGTCTCATTAGGAATGTAACATGTCCCCTGAGGAAGTGACATTACGTCACGAAACGCGTAGGGAGGAGGAGCTTAGTATCCTACGTGTATACCTCTCCACTGCTGTACTGTTCCGGCGCTCGAGATTGACCCGCGCTGCTGACGTCATCAATCGGCGAGTAGTGCACGACTGCATGGGTCCCTCGTTTCAGCCGGAGTGAGGCAGGTTGCGGACGGCATCCGTTGGCCACATTCGCTAACAACACAAATTGTAAGTGTTGGTAGTATGTTTGTTTTTATATAATAAAGTGTAAGTACGTTTTTACACTAGGTTGTATTTATTTCTCTACACGCTTGCTGTGGCGGCTCATGGATCCCTGAGTGCACTGCCAAGTACAAGGGAGATCACCCGGTTTCAACCACGTGGGGTTCGTGGATGTCGAGATGGACACACAGCGCAGTACAGATTCTCTCCCCTGATTGTACAAGATCTTATCTTGTAAGTTAGGGTTATTTCCATCTGAGTAAGGGCTGTGGTTCTTTATATACTGCGCAATTGGTGTGTCTTTTATATTCATTACAGAGACCATCTGGAGCATACTCTAAAAACCATCAAAGCCACTCTGAATTGTATTGGTTAACCCACCCATTGCCAGGACTGTCTTTTCCATCAAGGACTGTATTCTGGATCATGGTATTGTGGACTTTAACTCATTAGCGCCGGGGACTTAGCTCTTTGTATTTTTGTATGTTATGTTAGATTTGGAACTGTCTATTGTTTGCTGTCCACTTGGTAGCTGTTGTTTCACTTATTTGTTTTATCACGCACATTTTGTTTGATGTCAAATATCACTATAGCCAATTGGATCAAGCGCTGATAGAGAGCGTTATTAGTCAGTTTATAGTTTAGGAATGTAACATGAATTTGAAATCTGCAGCAGCATGTGTGTGTTGAACGCGTACATGCTTCATGTATGTGTGTCAGTTGTTAGCATGTTTCTGTGTGCATTCCTATTTATTCCCTAGGGTTTCATAGATACACAACATGTGTGCTTTAAACATGACTTGCATTGTTAAATAAACATACCATGAGAACAACTATTACACATATTTACCCGTTGTGACTTCTTTAAAATTGTGCTGTCTCGTACAGGTTGTTATGCTGTGCCAAAGGTTGCTCAGCAAATGTAAAATCCTCCTGCATATACATGAATTGGTCTACTGCTGCTTCTTGCAGATGGTCTGGCGCTGATGGAGCCCTCGGTGGAGGGTATTCACCTTCTTTAACAGCATAAGTTTCTTCCGGCAATAGTTGGGCAAAATTTCTCACAATCTCACTTGCATCTTGCTCGTACTGCAAATCATACAGAAGTTGCCACTGTGCTGTATTACCGCTGGAAGCAACAGCAGGAGCCTTCCCCTGATGTAACGGATTTTTGAATAAGCTGTTTCGCAATAAATAGGTTCCATTCTGGCATTTTATCTTAAAGGAACCTTTTACTTCCCAACAGCATCGGTTCTCATCTTCGCGTGGCATTACTCTAACGAAACATTGCTGCACTGTTAAAGTGTGTCTTACTGTATTTTGCCAATTGTGTGGCTCATTCTTTGATTTGTAGTAAGGATATTTACCGATTATGTATGCATAAATTTCCTGCGTTGTGGCTCTGTGATCTTCTGTACTTTCGATCGCTTGAAAAATTAATTCTCTAAATGTTATATGTGGTCGTGTGTGCATCTCCGACAATCCCGCCATGTCCATCTAATTGTTGGTCTTCATTTAAAATGAAATCCTTTGCAGCATAGATGTTTGCAGTACTGAGAAGTTTATTATTTTTTTACACCCTGTTCTTCTTCCCAAGGACACCAAACAATGTCCATTCTGTTCCTATGTGACTCTCCCACTAACAGGTGTGCTAAATAAGTGGATTCCTTTCTGCTTCCTGGTCTAAATAATTATTGTGTGCAACCTTTAATCGTCATTATTTGAGATAGTGAGGAAAAAATAACAATTGGCAAAGTTCTTTGAAACATTCCACATTTTAATAATCCTGTGAACTTTCACTAACTGTAACACACTGGTATTTACATAACAAACTTAACACATTGATTTTCCCAACAGCTCTAACCAATCTACTGTTAAACTTTATACGGACCTATTCATACTACATGACAAAGACAGGACATAGAGTCCAATCATGGTGCAACAGAAATATTTCACAAGTATATCATGTACCTCCAATAAATCCCATATGTGACGGATACCAGTAATCTTGATCCTGGGTATATAAGTATTAATGAAGCTGCTCCAATATATTTGATAGGAGAAATTACATAAAGTGTCATCAAAATCTATAGTTCATGAACACGTGACCGCCAAATATAAAGGCTTAAATCACAGAGTGGGATTTATAGGGTGCTGGGGGGACACAGATACCAATGGCAGAGGGTCCCCTTTTAACCTACGACACTCAGAATCAGTCACAGAACATATAGATGCCACAGTCAATAAACAGCCAAGCAATACCACAGTACACTCACTGTTTGTATAGAGTGAAAACGAACAACAGGAACTCCGTATAAGCTTGCATCCAACTTGATTGAAGATCAGGAAAAGAACAGCCTCTGGGGAGGAAAGTGGAGCACAGCGCAGGGCCAAAATACAGGAACCAGCACACCATAGATTTACTATTGGCCAATAGTGCACATCCTATTTCATTAATCAAGGGAATACCAAAGGCGCAATTTTTACGCTTACGCAGAGTCTGTTCCACTGAACAAGCCTTTATTGATAGATCTGTTGATCTTAAAAATAGATTTCTATCAAGGGGCTATAATAAATCTAACATAGACTCTGCTATGTTAATGCTTTAAAGGTTGCCCGTAAAGATTTGTTGAAATCCAATAAGAGAACAAGAGATGGATTTTCTAAGGACTCGACACCTTTATTCATATCTACTTATAGTAGACAATCTAGACAGATTCGTAACATCATTCTGAAACACTGGAATGTACTTAAGCTTGATGAGGAACTCAAGACATATGTTGATATTCCACCAAAATTTGTCTTTAGAAGGGCTAAGACCCTGGGACACTACTTATCACCAAGTTTAGTGCAGACCTGTGTTAAGACCAATGTTGCTTCTAAGATTAGAGGTTTCCAGAAATGTGGAAATTGTAATATGTGTAGATATGCAACTCCACTTAAGCGGTTAAAAAATGTTTATACTAAAGAAAATTTAAGAATTCTATCATTGATCACATGCAACACTAATTATGTCATTTACAGGCTGAGATGTGGCTGTGGCAGCAGATATATAGGCAGAACTATAAGCCCTCTTAAGCAAAGGATATCAGAACATTTGAGATCCATTAAACAGAAAGATGATAAATATCCCGTCTCTAGACATTTCTCTACGTGCCCCTCTGGCAATGTTAATAATTTTTCTTTTTCTGCCCTTGAATTTATCAAGGCACCTGTCAGAGGTGGAAATAGGGAAAATATCCTTAACCGCAGAGAAATGTACTGGATAGATTCTTTGGGATCAATGGCTCCGCAAGGGATCAACACCGACTGGGAACTGAAACATTTGTTGTCTCAGTGACAGTGGTGTTCATCCCTTGCTGATTATATTGTTACTTCCCTTCTGTTCTTGATGACATGTATGGATTATTTGTTTACTCTGTCACTATATATATATTATATATATTAGGTTCTATATCTCTAGGTCATATATATTATGGACACTTGTCTATGACTACCTTTTATTAAGCTTATATAAAACAATTTACATTGAGTGAATCTATGTCATTAATGTCTTGTTTGGTCTCGAAACGGTCAGATGGAATATTTACACCTATGTTGGCTATATAGAGAGATATCTGTATATGCAATTAATAGGTTAAATGTATCTTTTGAATTGGAGTTTTATCTATTGGTACATATCTCTCTATCAACCACCATCTTCTTTCCCCTTTTACTTTTATTTTTTTAAAGTAATAAGTGTTTTTTATGGCCTTTATATGTACACATTCATCATGATCTTTCTTTTTTGTTTATTTATATATATTTTTCTCTTGTTTCTTCTCCTACTCCAGTTAGTTTATCGTGTCTTAATTTCATGAATAGACAAATGTCATTGTTGCCTTTAATATCGTGGTGACTGCTGATTATGTATATATATCTGTGTGTGTGGTGTTTTGGTGTGTCCTCCTAGCCGGGAGGCGCTGCGTGTTCTTCCTTGTCTCTTTGAGGCTCCAGTGACACTGGTAAGTCTCGCGAGACTCTAGGCTGTTCCCGCTGACGTCACTTCTGGTTACGGACATAATCCGGATATATTGTGTTGCTCTATGTGCAGACGCGTCCTCCAAGCCAGGTGGTGCAGTGTGATCTACTCTATTTGTCTTCTGGGACTCTGGCTAGACTGGTAAGCCTCGCGAGATCCTCACCTGGTTCAGCTGACGTCACCTGTGCCTAAAGACGCGATCAATTAGGTAATCGTGTATATAAGTGTGTGTTTTTTGTATTGGGGGCATACTCTTTGACAAAGGGCTTAGCCCGAAACGCGTCAGAGTGGGTGGTTGCTCCTTTGTTGGTGTCTCCCCTAGTCGCTCAATAAAGTAGTGTTTTAACCTATGGTGTGCTGGTTCCTGTATTTTGGCCGTGCGCTGTGATCCACTTTCCTCCCCAGAGGCTGTTCTTTTCCTATTCATAATACATTCAACGTATCCTTTTCATTTTCTATCTATTATATAGCATCGCTGGTGCTATGTGTTTGTGGTATTTAGACACTTGCAATTATTACAAAACAGAGCATTGCTTCCCTAATAACTTCACATACTTCACACATACTAAACCATTCAAACACAAGAACAAACACACAATATGGCTTTATGTCCAAACTTTGTACATGTTAAGGTCACAATAGCAGTTGTGTAAGCTTTTGCAGCCACAGCATCACACCATTTAAACGCTGACCTAACTCATATGCAGTCTTTCTTTATATGCTTATTTCTGCGATCTGGTTGAAGGCCTGATTTTAATTTGCACTAATCCTTTTGCACCTCTCCCACAACGCTTTATCGATGAGGTGGTAATTCTTATTTGTAAGGGTACACTGGCGATGACTTGACCCTCTGCCTGTTCTTGATGGTCAGTCTGGATGCATGATACCTGTGCTTTGTGGGCATCTTCGACAGCACTAACTTGTGGTGCCGGTTGCTCTTCGTGCTGTTTCTGTTGCAGCCTGCTTCACTTCAAATGGCATTAGTTCAGCCTCAGTTTGCTGATCCACTGTTTTCAACACACCCATGTTGTGGAAATGTGTCCCTTGCAAAGACTGCTGTGTGTGAGGAGTATAGAAGTTGTACATGTGGGGAGCTGACATTGGTATATAACCTTCATATGATTGGTGCCCCACATGTTGCTGTAGATGGTGTGTGTAAGGCGGCACAAAATTTCCCTGTGGATGCTGTCCATAGGGTTGCCACAGATATTGCCCTGCATGATGCGGGGATGATTGTACAGTTTGTGGGCATTGTATTGTATTGTATGTCTTTATTTATATACTGCACCGACACACTTTATTCGAGCAAATACCCAGTATGTACCTTCTGCGTTTAGAAATGCCATGGATACAGAACGAAAAGAATTGTTAAACATCTCATCACGTGAGAAAAAATCTAAACATATGAATTTCTCTGATCAAACCTCAGAGACTCCACTCTTTATTACTACCTATAGTAATCAGGCAAATCATATTAAAAAGATTATAGAAAAGTATTGGAGGATATTACAGTTAGATAAAGACCTGGCTACTGTTGTGTCGAATACCCCGAAATTTGTGTATAAAAAAGCCAAGACCATTGGTTACCATCTATCACCAAGTCTATTTGTATCTGAACAAAAAAACAAGAAGTTTCCCAAAGGGTTCCATAAATGTGGGAATTGTACGTATTGCAAATATGCTATTCCTCTGTCAGAAGTTATTAGTAAACACACAGGTCAAAAATACAAAATTAGTCATTTTATGACGTGTAAAACTAATTATGTAGTGTACAGATTGAACTGTGCATGTGGCAGTATATATATTGGAAGGACGATTCGTCCACTGAAAATTAGAATTTCAGAACATCTACGTTCAATAAAAAAGAATGACTTAAATTTACCTGTATCAAAACATTTTCACGATTGCCCTCATGGCTCAATCGATACATTTACATTTAATGCCCTGGAACATATCCCTAAACACACTAGGGGAGGAAACAGAGAAGGTAATCTCAACAAAAGAGAAATGTTTTGGATTTATACCCTCGGGTCATTATCACCCGGGGGTATAAATACTGATTGGGAGCACAAACATTTCTTATGATAACAATTGTGTATAAACTGTAAAATAGTTATGATGTATACACGCTTATGGATTTGTACATCATTTCATATGGTCATTAATTTACCAATCTAACATTGCAAATCCAGACTCTCTCCTCATGTGTGGTTTCATATGCTCTGTTGTCTTATATACGTGTTTTTTCATCAATTTATGTATTATACATATTATATGTATGATATGAATTTTTGTGTCGTTGCACTTGGGTTTTGTCAGTTTAAGAATGAACGTATTCCATTGCGTTTAAGAACAAACATATCTACATACATTATATGTTTTTCTATATGTCCTCTGATGAACTGTTTTATACTAATACTTGTTTTTATTATACCTCGCGTCTTTTAGTGTAATTAGTTGTTTAGCGAGGTATCTGTGCTGTGTTCCCTTCTGAAGACTATTCCTCTCTCCCCCCTCCCCTCCCGTTCCATAACAGGAGATGACGCAATAATCACCATGACAACATGGGTGGTTTGTAAACAAACATTGAACCGCATACATTGCGTTACGTCATTTCCGGTGTTCGGGTGAGGTCGCGTCACTTCCGGTTTCCGGTTAGGGCGGCTGAGTGCAATTTCCGGCACTCAGCATTCTCAATAAGAGGAGGAACGCAGCATACCTATCTCCAATTTCTGACGAAGCGCCGCACAGGCGTGAAACGCGTAAGAGAAGGAGATTTTTGTCCCCATTCCTGTCTGCACCATGATGTACTAATAAAGAACTTTTTAACCACACCGCTGAAATCCTGTGAACTCCTATTGTTCCGCTGTGCTCTGCATTGCCGCATCCTGTGGATACCTGACATTCTACTCAACCCCACAGAAGCACGCTTACAAGAAGAAAACGGAAACGGTTCACGTGAGTTACTGAACATCACCATAGAACTGGGAGGTATACTACAGGTGTCCATAGGCGTTTCAAGACTTGGTCCATATTGGGAGTGATGTGGTGGAGCTTATCTATCTCCATCTACAACACTCACCAGGACATTATTTATATGTCAATATTGTACGCCCACCTATATACCTAAGTACTCACCCTCACATTACCACACCCGTCTGATTATTCCTCTTCAATCAAGAAACTGTTACTGATAACATGTCTATTACCTAGGGTCATTAGAGCACTATTATTGAACTGTGTTCTCTTAAAAATGGAGCTAGATCACAACCAGGGATTTACAGACCTGTAAGCCTGACATCAATAGTTGGGAAGCTACTTGAAAGTTAATTAATGGATAATATTCAGGAATAGTAACAGGAATTCCTCCCAAGGGGGTTGTTTGTTGCATAACCTAGAGCATTGTGTAGGAGATGGTTCTCCGTTTTTGTTCGGGAATAACCTATTCGATAAAAAAAGTTGGTAGCAATAATCAGCATGAATTTATGAGGGATAGATCATGGGAAACAAGCTTTATTAGCTTCTTTGTATTTTTGGGGGGCGATTCACTCTGCAGTGAGATTTTGCACCCGATTGGGAAATGTGTAATCCCGTGACAAAAAATGAAGCCAGACGCGGGATTCACTAAGAAGTGAAGCGCATTTGGGTAGGTGCGGGCAAAAACATGCCCGATCGCGCAAGCTGTTTTTTTCCCAATGCTAAAGTGCAATAGATGATTGGAAAAAAAAAACAGCCTCTAAGAACTGCATGGAGACGCTGCGTCTCCATTCAAGGCTCTTACAGGCGATCGTACAGTATACATATATATTTTAATACTAGTGTACATATGCAGGTTGTCTCCTGAGCTGGACCCCATTGGTTTCAGCCTCAGGGAGGCTTTTTTTCAATCAGCTATTACTTCATGAGATACAGGCCCCATTATGGGGTGCCAGTATCCCCTGTGCTTTTAAAGCTACCGTGTCACATGACCGGGGGATTTAAATCTTGCTGGGGGGTATAGGCACCCCATAACGGGGCCTGTGTCCCAAGAAGTAGGGGGTTCCCGAGGCTGAAACCAATGCTGTTCAGCTCAGGAGACCTCCTGCTGATGTACACACATATCAATAAAAAATAATTAATTGCTGTAGTGGCTATCCGCTATAGTAATGAAGCTGTATTAATGTCATTTTTAATAATAGTGTGCGGGAGCAGGGGGTCTCTCGAGATGAACCACATTGATTTCAGCCTCGGGACCCCTGAATCCCGGGAAACAGGCCCAGATATGGGGTGCCAGTATCTCCTCCATTATTTAAATGTCCAGCATCATGTGATGCGGACGATTTAATAATGACGGCGACACTGGAATCCGATGCACTGTACCGGGACCTGTAACTCGGGAAGGTGGGGGGGGTCTCTGAGCCAGAAATCAAAGCGTTTCAGCTCAGGAGACCCCCTGCTCCTGGACACTATAAAAAATACATTAAAGCAGCTTCATTACCTTAGTGGCTAGCCGCAAAAGCAATGAAGGGGTTAAGGCCCAATAGCAGCTTTATTGGTAGTAATTGCCCCCAATAAACATAACCAGTATGTGCTATCCACCAACCCCTGTGCCCCCAACAACCCCTACACCCCCATAACATACATTAAATGTTTGAGGGTACATGCTGCAACATTTCAGTGACATTTCTGCAGACAGACTAATGGCCCATCGGATTAACAGCGGGGGTCCCTGGCAGTCCCATTCAAACTGAATGGGACTGTCAAGGACCCCTGCTGTGTTAATCCGATGGGCCATTAGTCTCTGCAGAAATGTCACTGAAATGTTTCCAGCATGTATGCAGCATGTACCTGGATTTTGTTGGTGATAGCCCCAGATTTTCCAAGGCAAATTTTAGAATACTCGTTGGCGCACCTGTGCATTTCTTTTGCGCCGGCCTTTAGCTGGTGCAAAAATCTGGTATGCTTTTAAAGTACGATTCACTTATCACTGCTTAGTGAATCGCGCTGACTGGCAAAAATGACGCTTTTGCCGTTTTTTTGCCTGATCGGACATATTTTTTTTCATTGACTGCTTAGTGAATCGCGCAACAGGCAGTATAGGTCTCAAAAGCCATTTATCGTACTTAAAAGCAGTTATCAATGCTTAGTGAATCGCCCCTTATGTATTTTTTAAACATGTTTTACCAGGAAGTAATACATTGAGAGTTAACTCTCGTTTTCAAGTACTGTATGTCCTTGGCACAGAGTTATGATAAAATGATTAAATGAAAAGCGGTAACACATTGTTTACAGACATATCATGGACAGTTAGAGATAATATATGATTATGGGCTATGCTGCAGACAAGGTTAAAATTGTGTCACAAGAGGTAGGATAGGCCTGCAATGTGTTGTGTTAGAAGACTTTACCCAACCCAGTAACCGAGCAGAGAATGACCAAAGGCTATCCACCTTTGGGGCAAAGCAGATGTAAGCTGAAGAGGTTCTGAATTCATTCAGATTGGCTTTGTGTTGCCTTTTGTCTAGAGTCGTAAACACTGCAAGGGGTGGTGCTGACAAAATACAAGGCAACAAGAAATCCCAGATGTTAACTCTTAGCATGCTGGTTCTGTGCAGATGGGAGCAGTTTTTGGGAAACCCTTTCAGGCTTATGCCTTTAGGGTGAAGCACATGTAGGCTGAAAGGGTTCTGAATAAATTCAGCTAAGCTTTGAAATTACTTTGTTCAGAGTCATAAAAAATATATATTTGAAGATGTAGGTCACAATTTGAACCAGGGCAATGCAGTTAATGTGCTCTACATACTGTAGATTTAGGAAAGGCTTTTAATACAGTGGCATACAAGAAGTTACAAAATAAAGGAATTTAAGGAAACTGGTCAAAGTAAAAATATTTTGAAAAATGGTTGCGGGATAGACAGAAATGAATACTTTACAGAATAGGCTAAAGTTGTAAGAGGAATATCTCAATCTTTGGTACTGGGGCCACTGCTTTTTAATTGTTTATTAATAACCTTGAGTTTGGCTTACAGAGCAAAGTCTCCATCTTTGCTGATGACCCTAAATTAAGAAATGTAGTAAATTGGGCAGGTAAATAGCAGATGAGGTTTAATACAGATACATATACAGTAAGGTTACGCATATGGAAAGCAAGAATAAACAGGTTACATATAAATTAAAGTAGTTAAAACTATTGTATGTCAATCATTGATGGTGAAATATTTAAGCGTGCTTGATGACAGCAGACTAAGCAATTATTCTCAATGTGAGGCAGTAAAAATAAAGGCAAATAAGATATTGTCTTGCATAAAATTGGGTATGGATGGAACGGAAAAGAAAGCCTGATTTTGCAACTACATACATTCTTAATAAGACCACACCTGGAATAAGGAGTACATCTGTGGGAACAATTCCATAAAAAAATACATTATGGGACTCGGAGAAGAAAGAAGGGCATCCAAATTAGTTAAGGAGATGGAATTTCTGATTTATGAGGAAAGGCTAGCTACATTATATTTGTTTACATTAGAAAAGAGGCATTTAAGGGGTGATATGATAACTGTTTACAAATATACAAATATACAAGCAACTTTCAAAAAACAATTTATCCGAAGGACAGTACATATGGTACAGGGTCACCACTTGAGATTGGGAAAGAGATTTCACCAGCAACAACGGTGAAATTACAGTAAGTGAAATTAAAATGTGGAATGAAAATCGTGATGGCAGATGCAAAAGATATCTTTAAGAAAAGCTTGACAGGTTTTTAGAAAGGATATGTATTCAGGGATAGACCAATAAGTAAACATAGGAAGGATGTTGCTCTAATTGCCATTACTGGAGTGAAGAAGGATTTTTTTTTTATGTGTGTGATATTCAGAAGTTTACATGATATTCAGAAGTATACAAACAGATGTAGCTAACGTTTTGCAGATTCCGGCACGTTAAAGTTGCACAAATGTCATGTTAAATTACGTGGACGTGTCATTTCGATAACATGCATTACCATTTGTTTCAATGTAGTCGTCACATCTGATTCTTCAAATCTGGGAATGTCATGGCAGTTTTGACGTGATGCATCACATCAGTGGGAGCAGTAATGTTGACTACACCTGTATGTTGTTCATCAATGTTCTGTTTTTAACTGGTTAGTGTGTATTACTATTGCTATTTTCTCTCTTTGCAGTTATTTGGACAAGTATTTTGGAATATATGTTTATATGTTTGTATGTAAAATAAGTCTGGAATATTTTCCAAAATAGTTCACATTTATCTTTTTGATGTGCTGCAGATTTAACAATATTTGGTAATTAACCTCTAAACAAAACATGGTTATAGTAAATGTTGTGAACAATGGATTAACAATAACGTCAATGAAATCCTTATAGAAGTCATTAGATAGACTACATGGCCAAGGAGATTTGATAGTGTTTACTTTAATCGATAAAAGCATTTCATTAGTGTCAATGCCCTTACCCAATTCCTTTTGTGTGTAAAAAAGAGAACATATTGTACAATCATCCAATTAATTATTAATTTCCTCAATAGATATACAGTAGAGTACTGATTTCAAACTAAAAAGTAGAGTTGTTCCAATTCTTTGTGCAGAATTGTTTTTCAAACCCCTGGACACCGACCAAGTGATACCGTACATCCACTCCATCTGCACTATTTTTAACTACTATTTATGTATTGACTTTCCATTACTGTTGTCCTAGAGGGAATTCCTTGGGACAAGTTTATTTAATAAAGAACATTAGTTTAATCACAACCCCTACTGTCTGCGCTTCTCATTTTTTTCTTTTTGTTGTCACGTTCACATTAGGGACTGGGGGTTCCCTATCACTAGAAGCTGCACACACCACCGGGTTGTGATTACCTATATTTTATCTATACATTACTTATTTCTAGCAAACCCTCATTTGCACCGGACTGGTTCATGTCACATGATTTTTGTTTTTTATTTTTTTGCTTTTTATTTTGCTTCAGTGCCCATATTCAAACTAACATCTCATTCGGCGCTTTTACACACTTTTTTGTTTCTTCTTACAGTAAATGTTGTGAACAATGGATTAACAATAACGTCAATGAAATCCTTATAGAAGTCATTAGATAGACTACATGGCCAAAGAGATTTGATAGTGTTTACTTTAATCGATAAAAGCATTTCATTAGTGTCAATGCCCTTACCCAATTCCTTTTGTGTGTAAAAAAGAGAACATATTGTACAATCACCCAATTAATTATTAATTTCCTCAATAGATATACAGTAGAGTACTGATTTCAAACTAAAAAGTAGAGTTGTTCCAATTCTTTGTGCAGAATTGAATTTTGGGATTGTATGTGTTTAATTCTTACATACTTTCATTGCATGTTAGAAAGGTGCTGTGTTGTTTCACCGGCTTCAAAAGATTCTTTAAGCAGCTGAGAATACTGAAAGTTGAAACACAGCCTTTAGAGAATATACTGTATGGCATAAGTCCACATTTTCATTTTTTCTGATATATTTAAATTCTACTAATTTTTTTTTTGTCCTTCAACTGGGCTTAAATATTATATTCTTTATTTTTATTATTAATGCTAGCTACAGTCTAGTAATAAAACCCAAACCTTTTCAATTTAACAACCATCTTTATTATCAATAAAACAATCTTTAACATTACTGTTTTTAGTAAGTGTGGGAATATGGGCCATTTACTAAGCAGTGTTACACCTTAATACACTTTCCAGCACCAGATCAAACGTTACTGGCCACATTGGTGTCTTCCAGTGCTGTGTAATGCCATTCAGATATAGCAGAGGTTCTGGTTATTCCATTAAGGTTAGCACGATATTTAAAGTCACATTAATGTGAGTGTCCCTAAAAACAATATTTTCTCTCATCTGTAGTTCCCTGTTGACAGGGTTAATAACATCTGCCACATCTGTAGCACTGCTTAGTAAACAAGAACATCACCATATTTATCAAATAAAAATACATCCCATTAATCTTTTTAAAAAAAAATGAATTTATTATCCATTTATTTATTTGGAATGTTTCCCTAGCACCCTAACTCGCCAAGAAACTCAGTACTAGACCGCGTGTAGGAACTAAGGGAGGACATCCATCCCAGACCTAAAACCGTGACCTACAGAAAGAAGACAGATACTGTAGCGGAATGACAAGTAAGACCAGCAAAGGACGGGAAACATGAATGGGAGCAGAAAACTGACTGCCAGGATATGCAATGTTTTGTTTAAAAAATAAGGTTTTGAATTCGTTTCTGAATGGTAGCAAAGTTTCCTGATTTCTTAGAGCAGCAGGAAGCTAATACCACAGGCTTGGGCCGCTTCTTGAAAAAATATAATTTATTCCAGAGTAAAAATTATGGACAGGTAAAAAAACAGCGTAATTAAAGTATGTTGTTTAGGGAAATTCATTCTTAATAAATATGTAACTCCTCTTTATTTCCCTAGATATGATAGTATGTAAAATCCAGGGTGGGGTCCGGGGTCCAGGGTCCGCCTCCACTGTGTATAATGGAGAACAATCAGCTGGCAAGAAGCCTGGTTGGGGTCCGACAACGCTGAGGGACACGTATTTTTTTAAATTACAATACTTTATACAGTATATGCGCAACACAATAATCACACTCACCCTCGGTATTGTAACACTTAATTCCGCTTACAGTGGCGACAAAATGTTTGTGAACTATTTAGGATTTTAACATCGTTCACATATTTCAATCCTAAAATGTCCTAAAAGTCCTAATAATACAGCTCAACCTCTTTATTGTGCGATCCGCTACAATGTGGATCCGCTACAACGTGGATCGCTATAACGCGGTGTGAGCGTGGCTCCCGTTTAAAAAAATATAATTATTTTTTTTTGGCAAAATTTTAATAACACACACAGACACCCCCCACCTCCCATCCCCATACCTTCGCTGGGGGAGGGGGGGAGGAAAGTGGGCTAACTCTGGGGCCAGAGACAAGAGCATCCCAGCTTCTCCATACTGTGTGCGATCCCCCGATCCCACCTCTCTCGCAGACTCACCACTTGCTCATACTATTACTGCACCAAACTCTCAGCAAGGTTATCCATTAACTTCTGTCAGTTTTATGTTGGTCCATTCAACCTTCTCATAGATTGTCTTGCAGCACATTGCACTGCTGTGCAGACCCTTCTAGCAGTGAAGACCTGCACTTCTGGGGATTCACCAGGGCATTGGGTTTAACCTTTTCACAGCCAGAAGTGGCCCCCTTGCAATGAAAGGGTTAAGGAATGGCTAAATCTGCCCCTGTTCATAGTTGACAATGGTCCACCAAATCGTTTGCTTGTTACTCATTTTTATATACTTGACCTCTCTGCTTTATAGAAGGTTCCTGCATTGCAAATAAACTGCTGTACTACAGAATGGTGGACATCTAGAAACCTTTATATGCAAAAATGCACTAGAAAAGTTAATGTTGGCACCCTCTGATTACGGACACACACACACATGCACACACACACACACACCTCCCTCCCCGAGTCACATAGTTGTAGCTTCCTTGCCTCCAGTCAGCACCTCGATCCTCAGTGAAGTCTGTCCCAGGCTGCGTCTACAGAGGGGGACCCGGCGCAGACCAGTCTGCAGTGTTCTGAGGTACCTGTTGCCCTGTTGCACACATGCTCACTGCCACCACAGGATTCTGATTAACCTGCGGTAAAAGCAGGTACATTACTCGTGGCCAGTTCATAACCAGTCCGTCCGTCCCCACATGATTCCAGGTTCAGGGACAGCTGAGAGAGCTATCCCAACTCTCCCCCTCCGGTGGACGCGGATTGTGGTGGCCTTTTTTTTCCCGCGATCCCGGTTATAACGCAGTCTCATTGTGTGGACCCCGAGCACTGCGTATAACGGGGTTCAGCTGTAGATAAAGATAACCTGAACTAATGACACAAAAATATAATACTTTTTCAACATTTTATTTTGGCCCATTCCTTCTTACAGAACTGCTTCAACACATGACCCACTTTTGGTTCGTGGATTTTGGTAAGACGTCCGTTCCTTAGTAGTGTGACTGTGATCTTCAACTTTCTCCATTTGTTGACAGTGGATTGGTGGAGCCCAAATCCTTAGAAATAGTTTTGTAACCCTTTCCAGACTGAGCATCAAAAACTGCTTTTCTGAGGTCCTGAGACATTTCTTTTGATCGTGGCATGTTCCCACACATGTGTATGGTTAAAAACCAACTCACAAGTTTCTGATCTTTATATAGGGTGGGGCCTCCCAACCTCACCCCTTAAGATCTACCTAGTTATTTAAACACCTGATTCTAATTATCCTGTTTAATTTAGCTAATAAAACCAGGGTTTTATTTACATTTGCACATACTCTGACTCTTAATTACTCATTGTTTGTCTAATTCATATATAATTTTGTTTCAAATGACATGGAATTGGTTAATATAAACCCTATTGGATATTTAAAACTATGGATTTCCCGTAATTATCATTGGGGTTCAAAACCTTTTTCTTGCCACTGTATAGTGAGAGAATTTTCCCACAGTCTCTCTTACTCATTTGTTGCTTGCATAGAGTTGGAGCTCCTCTAGAGTCTTGGTGTTTAAAGGTGCAGGCCTGTTACTTCGCGAAGAGTGATGTTAACTCTGTGCTATAAAAAAAGGATACTGCAGGGGCTGATCCCTTGTATGTAGTTTCTATAGTCCTCTATTCTAACTCTCTGCTTCAGGCCTCACGGGTATCGCAGGTCCCCTTTTTTACAGGTGATGTACAGTATTCTCATTGATTGTCCCAGCTACCTGTAGTGTCCTACAGTCAAGGATCAGCCTGGTGGTGCCAATGCGTTTCGGGGTTACATGGCCACTTCATCAGGGTAATATTTTGGAATTTCCATCAGGCTATTTGTACCCTTCCCGAGTTACTAATTGGTTCATGGCCACACTGGTATAATTGCGTATATTTAAAGAGATATTAGCATACATTTGGTATTTCATTTTATACATAAATCTTAAATAAAACACATTGGAAAACATATAATGATACATATTTATGTATAAAATGAAACACCAAATGTATGCTAATGTCTCTTAAAATATTTGCAATCATACCTGCGTGGCCATGAGCCAATTACCAAATCGGGAAGGGTACAAACAGCTTGATGGGAATTCCAACATGTGGGCCCTGATGAAGTGGCCACATAGCCATGAAAAACATTGGATGTGCTGGTAAACATCATTTGGCCGCCTCTTCCACTCTCCCTCCTCCCCTTCCAGGGAGGACGATTCCTGCAATCCTTACATACCTGGTTGATTGGGATCAGATGGTGGTGTGACGACTCGTGGCTGCTCCCTGACTATATGTTTTTGACCCACTACTTCTAAACTATTTCATTTGTGTAAACCACTGTAATTTTATTTAATCATTTTTTTTAATCAAATACTATAATATGAGAGGTTTTGCGCTTTTCTTCTTTTGTTCTTTTAGATTTTGATGCCCTGGTATCTCAACTAGTTTTGCCAATAGATTGGATTCCTTGGGAGTGTGAGGAAGCCAATCCATATGCAAAACCAGTTGAGTGGGAGGTTCCTGCTGGCAATATCATCCACGGACACGTTCTCAGACTGTAAAATAGAAAGGAGGCTACCAGCTGGGGAGCGTTTCCCAGACTCAGCGTCACAGCAGAGACAAGGCGGTGAGAGTTTCTACTCATGATGTCCAGGATTATGTGATATTTGCCTTTTATTATCGTGCTTATTGTTAGTGCGTTTCTTACTTTTACCATAAACTATTTAGACTTACTGATATGCGCTATGGATGCATTTTCTCTCCTGCATGAGGTGCATCTCTCCTGAGAAACTACACAAGCATAGACCTAGCCACAGTTTTGGAGTTGCGCTTTTATTTTTTATACACTGTGTGAAGGTAATGGGGTAACCATTCCATACAATAAAGGTCAAGCCAATCTGGTTACCCCTGAGAGCCGTGGGCCACTGGCAGCTACCTAGCACCATAAGCCAGGGGCCAAGGATTGTAACATGTAAAAGGTTAAAGTGTCACCTGCTTTTCCACGTTTCATGTTCCCTTTGCCCTAGACTCATGTGTGACGGTGAGGGGGTAACCAGGCTCACTAATAAAGGTCAACTTGGTTGCCCCTGATCCATATTTTAGGGTCCTAGTCTACCTTGTCTTGCCTAGTGAATGATCCCAGTACAAATATAAATAAGTGTCAAAAGTCCTCGTCTACTGTGACACACTGTGAGTAGGCATTTTAGATGAGCCAAGACTCACCTATAATCTCTGAGCTTTTAACAAACATCTGCACTAAGATATTATTAAGATATTATATTATGGAAAGGAATGTTACAGGTATTCACATTGCAGAAATTGTAACACAGTGAATGTTTTTTTAATCATAGGGAATTGTACATTCAAATGAAATTGTTAGCAAAGATTAGAGTTCAAAATTTTAATCCTCAAAGACAGCAGTTCAAAGCATGTCAACCACACGCCTGCTGTAAATATACACCTACAAAAATGTTTGATAAAAATCATTCAACAATCTCAGATTGTCTCCCTAATTGGCAACCAATTATTAACTTTTAGATTTAATCCCTTCTATTCTTACAAGTGCTAAATATAAACACTTATTGCAAACAATACAGTAGGTCGATTTATAATTTCAGGAATAAAATTGTACAGAGTAAAACTTGTTGAACTTCTTGTATTGAGTCTTGAAAGATATCACACTATGTACAACTTAACAAGTATACACTTGTTCAATGCAAGTTACTATCACACTATAGTTAAAACAGTGTAATAATACTTAATGAAATATACAATTCCAACTATAATCTGTTTTAGACTTGCATTTTAAATATAGCTATTTTAATGATAGTCTGTTTTTATTTTAAAAGTACTATTTATATACTGCACCGACACACTTTATTCGAGCAAATACCCAGTATGTACCTGGCAGATACCTGGAATGCGCCGCTCCTCACCTCTGACAAGCCCCGTTGCGTTTGCCTTCCCAGCCTGGGTTCATGCCTGGCTGACGGGCGGCTGATCTGTTAAATGATAATGATTAGGATTTAATAGGCTGCAATGCTTCGCGTGTCTACCAGATGGCATAAATTCATGAATTGTAATGCAGTATATATATATATACTGTGCAGTATTGCAGCCAGCGGGAATAAAATGCTTCAATCCCTGCCTGGAAAATAACGCAATGCACTCGGGCAGAAAACAGTCACAAACCTCAATACACCCGGGTATACCCGAATTCGTGGGACTAGCCAAGCTCGAATAAAGTGTGTCGCCAGTGTAGACTGCAAAAAAGAGACATTTTGTAATAAAATAAAAGTATACATTTTTAGGTACATAATAAAGACCTGGTTTTTTTCTGAGCACCACTTTAATAAGTACCAGCAGGACTTCAAGATACCAAAATGTACAACATATTGAGTGCTGACTCATCCAATCTTTTGAGTTGATTTAATTTTTAGCACAGCTAACCAATTTTACTTTAGATTATAGTTGCATTATTTCACAAACTGCCCTTTAAAATGTAATTCATGTGTTTTCAAGAATAAATCCGTGAATATTGTAAAGTTGAAAATGAGTATAATAAGCTTGCCATAAACGTATGGAACCAGGAACATACTTTGAACCTTCATGGCTCCTCCTTTAAGTTTAAGTTGATCTCATAGGGACAGATTCAATAAGGTCCATTGAAGGTTAATGCACTCGATCTAATAACTGCCATTCATTAAACTGGTGTAAACAAAAGAAAACAGCGCACAACGCCAAATAGTGAAGCAAATTCAACAATATATTATAGAATTAAAAAGGGGGTAATATATCTGCGTACATGAAAAAAGATTGGTAAAAGGCATGTAGTGTGTATCACACTGTTTACCACTCGGCAGCTGTTAGCTGTAGATTCAGGTGCTTGCTTCCCTCTGCTGCTGCAGCTCAGTTGATTCTGGGGCAGGACGTCAGTCTTTTCACTCCCAAGGGGATTTCCCTTCATGCAGCCAGGTTCAGCAGCTGGTACTGGGGCTCGGTGAAATCGCTCCTGCTTCCTGGCCGATATGAAGCTGCTCCTGTACCTCGGCAGGTGTATCCTCTGCACAGAGGTTAAAACGCAGCTTGCTGGGGTGCCCTCAGCGTGCCACGGTGCCACTCGGTCGCGGGACGCTGTGTAATGACGTCACTGTCTACACAGCAGTGGTGGATTCAATAGGGAAGTTTGAACAGTCTTACAAAGTCTCTCACAAGTGTCCAAAACAGCACACAGGATGAAATAAAAACAGGACAGACCAATACATAGACAAAGGCCAATGTAAGCAGATATAAGGCAATAGAATGTTACATCCAACTAGTTTCGTAGAATTAACTACTTCTTCCCTGAATACGTGTTAAATTCTTGCCATCTTCTTGAACTACTATGGTCCGAATATATTATAGTTATATGTACATAGTTATATAGTAGATAAGGTTGAAAAAAGACATGCGTCCATGAAGTTCAGCCTATGCTAAATTTAGAAAACAGATACTCATGGTATAGATATACTTTAAGTATATCTATATTACAGTATATTGATCCAGAAGAAAGCAAACAAAAAACCCCAGTGACATATCATCCAATGATATCTCATAAGGTGAAAAATAAATTCCTTCCTGAGCCCAATAATTGGCAATCAGATTATTCCCTGGATCAACATCCTAACCAATGTTTACTTATTTGAAATTTTCCTGTATACCTTTTGTCATGGGAGACCAGTACTTTTAACACTTTTTACCTTCCCGATCAATTCTCTAGAGAGGATAAGGTAGTGGAATAAAAGTAGGTTTCTTCTGGTGAAACCAGCAGGCATACAATGAAACACAAAATACAGGTATTACACACTTACCCGGGGGTCTGAGGGGAGTCTCTAGCCTACTAGGTGCAGGGCGCCTGTTTCAGGAAGGCTTACCCTGTCTGCTCCATGTCCCAGAACACCACAGCACTCTTTTCGGGAGAGATACCTGGCTTTCCCTGCTTGCCGGGTGTTCGTTGATTCTCAGAACTTGGCCAAGACCGTAGAACTTCTCCATAGCTAGGCTAGGCTTCTCCGGCAACTCTGTGTGGAGTGCTTTGCTATTCAGAGCAAAGCCCTTTTGAAAAGCCCGCCAGAGCTTCACCAGACCAAGTCCAAGATTGTTCTCTGATTGGGCAGTCCCCTTTCATAGACCTCGGTGTCCTATGTTCAACATGGAGAAGGGGCTGGCGAACAATCAGGGAACGTATCGTAACTGCAACAGTCAGTAATGAGCTAGAGGCTCGACTTGTTGCACACGTCAGAGGAGGGAGAGTATTGAGGGGTCAGGTAGCCAGTGTGATGGTGAAGGGGGAACCAGGCTTACTAATAAAGATCAAGCCTAGTTTGTTGCCCCTGATCCATGTTTTGGGGTCCTAGAGTGTCAGTTCTTGGACCTGACTGTTGTGTATGTACTGCTGTGCCTGTAAGTAAAATATGCGACAATAAAGAATGTTTATGTTTTGCCTTTCCAGAAGTGCCAGCAAGCAGAGATTGCTAGGCTAGGAGTTTCAGAGTGGGTTTGTGGAGAACATCTTTACAAATTGTGGCTATGTAGCGGGGTCCCAGACTTACTGGACACCCCAAAAATGTATCCGGGAATCAGGTAAGATTCTCGGATACATTGAAGCACAATGCTCCGGTCAAAATCATACCCTAAAAAATGTTCTTGCAGCTCACCGCCAGGGGTCGCGGCTTCAGCACAGACCAGAAAGGTAAAAGGGGCATAGGGGATCAAGGTATCCCAGAACAGTACAGGGGTCCCTAGTATAAAGGGCGATACCCAGATCATGCCCAACTCACCCTGAACCTGGTGTAGGGGTTCAGGGGGTGCTCCAGCTATAGGATAAAGCTGCAAGGTTTATTTTGTGTAAAAATGTAGTCAGGATTTTGCAGTGTGGCAGGGATATGGCTAGTGAGAATAGCAAGTATAAATTCTTATTCTACCCCTGCACCAATGAAGGACTTAGACATTTTTAGCAAGACAGTATCAAAATGCTTTGTGCACAGTAACATGAGCTGAGAACTTTCAAGTCCAGGAACCTGAGAGACCTACCAAGTTGGTGCCAGCAGACCTACCAAGTTGGTGCCAGCAGTGTGGTCTAGGTCCGGACTTGAAAGCAACACTTGCCTCCATAAGTGTGAAAGCCATTAGAGCAGGATGGTTGGGTGAAGTATCCATGTCCTGGGACGAATATAAGCCTTTCCGTCAAGTAGTCACCTCCCTAAACATAGAGGCACCAAGTCCCGTGGGTGGCTTCTGAATAATAAGTGGCAATGGTGGCAAACTCACGCATGCCCTTATTCTATTCTGAAGAACCCACTGCCCGGCATTGGAAAATTGGCAGGCAGCTGATTGGCTGGTTATAAAATTCCCACGCTTGAATTGGCTGTAGTATTTTATGAATGAGTCTGATAAGAAACACAGCAGTCAATCCGGATCTCAGATTCTATGCGCCAAAACAGCAGCGGCAAATTTGAAACCACCAAAAGATGCTCTGTAAGAAATAGCAGCGAACGGCTTCAGAGATTTTCAAGTCAAAAAAAATTCTGAGTCCAGCTTTCCGGGGACAATTCTCAGAATAGAACGTAAAGGTCGTGGCTGGAACTACAAGCCGAAAAGATTACCAGGGCATTTGGTACTATCTCCCAGTCAAGGGATTTCTGCAGCTCCGGAGCGGATACAGCGGTGACGTCTGGTAATTCATGCCGAATTGAGTTCCAGGACTTTTGTGGGTACATCCGGGTAACCTAAAGACTTTGTTTTAAGGACTATCTGAATTAGGAAAGGCTAGTTTTTTAACCCAGATCCCCCAGTAAGTGTGTTTCCTCCTGTTATTTGTAATTTGTGTGTGTGTGTATGTGTGTGTGTGTGTGTGTGACAGACAGTGTGTGTGACAGACAATGTGTGTGTGACAGACAGACAGTGTGTGTGTTTGTGTCAGACTGTGTGTGTGCGTAGGACACCAGAGGTACCACCAATCAGTCACCCCCTCCCCACCCAGTAACACAGTCAGTCACCTCCTCCCCACCCAGTCACCCCCCCAGTCAGTTAGTCACCCCCCCAGTCAGTCAGTCACCCCCCAGTGTGTGTGTGTGTGTGTGTGTGTGTGTGTGTGTGTGTGTAGGGGAGGATATCAGGATAGACAGACAATTGGAATATGTTTTTACCTGAGGAAAGAGAAGAGATGAGATGAGTGAGTGATTCAATAGTCTTCCTTCCTTTTCAAACTTCATATTCTACTTGAAACATTTCTACTTAAACGCATTTCTGCTTAGAAGCATGGTGCAGTAAGTTTACACAATATTGGTGCAGGTAAGTCTTGGCTCTATTGAATTGCCTACTTACAACAGGTAAGTGATAAAACAGCAATGACAGGGAACAGGATTGGTGATGTTTCAGGAAGACTTCTACTCAAGTTGATGTTCATAGAAGACAAGGAGAGACCATAATGTAGACCAAAAGTGGCAAATTTATAGGTTAAAAACGTGTAAGAAATGTACTTACAATATGTACATAAGTAATATTCATATAAGGGTTTACTTGAGGCAGTAGAGGTGCCGGAATAGATGGTATGCTTGCGGCTTCACTTCAAAGTTACCCCTGTCGGATCGCGGTGGATGGCGTCTGACGTCACGTCCGGTCAGGGACTGACGACTTCCGGTTAAGCGAACCAGGAAGCGGGCAGCAAGACGGCACGGCAGACTCGGCGCCTTCAATTCTGGAGCAGCTGTACAGGTGTTGAAGGCTCTACACGTTTTGCTGTGCTAACGACAGCTTCCTCAGGAGAAGAATCACACCCCTAGTGGGTACACTCTATAAATAGTGTGTATAATTAATTACCTAATTAATCAACTAGATAGCCAATTTCACACAGGTTCTCCTCATTGAGGGTACATAACACTGTGGTCAAATAAACGGCGCACTAATTAAAGATAGACATAATTGAAACAATAAACCTATATTAAAAAATAGCTAAGCTCAATAGCTTGTTTGCAAAACAAAGCGTATGAGACAATTCACTCGATAATGGAGGGAGAGAGAGAGAAAGAAAGTATCGATTAGTCAAGACATAATGAGAAGTTCTTAATACAAAGGTGCATTATAAGGGAACTGATTGCTTATCAAAAGTCACATTTAGTGTATAATATATATAGTGCAAGGGGAGAGAGCATAGTAGAGATAATTATATTAAGGTGATACTGGATGTACTAGTAATGGATATCAGATTAAATGAGAAATGGTGCCAATTCAAAATCAGCATTTAAACCATTAGGTATGAGGGTATTGAGTCTGTGGATCCAATACATCTCACGTTTACTTAAATCTATATCTCTACTACGACCTCTCCAATGTTGTGTTACATTTTCAATAGCAGTAAATATCAGACCTTTAGTGCTCGAATTATGGAAATTAGCAAAATGTTTGGAAACACTGTATGTTAGTATACCTCGTCTAATATTACTTAGATGTTCTATAATTCGAGTTTTAATAGCTTTTTTCGTTTTTCCCACATACTGTAGCGCGCATGGGCATTCTAAAACATAGATGACATATTCTGTGTAACAATTCATATATTGTTTAATTTTAAAATCTTCCTTTCGGTTATTACATCTGAAATTCTTTTTGTCAGGTTGCTTGTATTCACAAGCTTTGCAGGTATAGCAACCATAAAATCCTTCAAGTGTCTGGAACCATCCTTTATTTTTAGTATCCAGCTTTTTTATAGCACTCGGAGCAATAATACTTTTTAAGTTTTTTGCTTTTTTGAAGATTATTCTTGGATTCTCTGGGATTTCATTTTTCAGAACAGGATCATTACGCAGAATATGCCAATGTTTGCGGATTATTTTACTTATATTACTTGCTTCTTTATTAAAGGTTGTCAAAAATGCGGTGTCAAAATTATTGTTGGTATTTATTTGTCTACTATTAGATTTAATTAAATCCTTTCATTTCAAAGCTTTAGCTTTTGTGAACGCTGTGTCTTTTCTATAATTTTTTTGAATAAAACGTGATTTTAATGTCTCACATTGTTCTCCAAAAACGACTTAATCGGTGCAATTTCTACGCATCCTTCTATGTTGATTGTATGGAACATTGTCCATCCATAAGTGATGATGACAGCTAGAGTGCAAGATATAATTATTGCTGTCCATGTCTTTGAAGAATGACCTAGTTTTTAGATTGCCATCTTCGACGTAGATGTTTAGATCCAAAAAATTGAATGAGGTTTTACTCGTCGTAGATGTAAACTGTAAATTGTAGGTATTAGTATTCATATTTGTTAGAAACACATCCAGATCGTGTTGGTCACCCTGCCAAATTAAAATAATATCATCACTGTAGCGCCGCCATAGGACAATGCCCGCCCCTAGAATGCCGTTGGTCCAGATGTTATTCTCCTTCCAAAATCCCATAAAGAGATTGGCATAACTGGGGGCAAACTTCGTTCCCATGGCGGTGCCACATTTCTGAATATAAAATACATCTTCAAACCAAAAGTAATTTTTTTCCAATATGAAGGAAATTCCATCTATAATGAATTGAACTTGTGTATCCTGAAGTTCAGGGTCCTGGCTTAAAAAGTACATAACGGCTTCACATCCCAAATTTTGTAGGATAGAAGTATATAGGGATGATACATCTATAGTTGCCATGATGTAGTCTTCCCTCCAGATAATAGTATCCAGAAGTTGGAGCACATCTGTGGTGTCTTTCAAATGGGATATAAGAGATTTAACATAACCTTGTAGAAAGGTATCAATGTAGGCGGACAGGTTGGAAGTTAGGGAGATAATTCCAGAGATAATTGGTCTACCCGGGGGGTTGGTTAAACATTTGTGGATTTTTGGTAGTATATAGAAAATTGGCAATTGTGGTGTTTCGTTAAACAGAAATTTATACTCCTGTTCTGTTAGAATGCCTAAATATTTTCCTCTTTCTAATAATAACTGCAGTTCCTTAGTAAATATCTTAGTCGGGTACTTATTTAGAATTTCATATGTGTTTATAGCTCCCAAAAGACGTTTAGCTTCCTTGAGGTAGTCCTCTCTATTCATACTGACCACCTCCCCTCCCTTGTCAGCCTGCTTTATAACTATGTCAGTATTATCTTTTATCTCTTCTAACGCTTTTCTTTCCTCCTTAGTAAGATTGTTTCTAGTTTTAGATTTTTTATTATTGTTAGATAAATCCTCAAAATCTTTGATAATCAAATGATAGAAATCTTCAAGATGATTACCTTTGTAATATGTGGGATTAAAGGTGGACTTTTTCTTCAGGGTTGTGTGCCTATATACTTCAGTTTCTTTATCAATAACAGGGTTAAGATTGATCATTCCGGACTCAACATTCTTACTCAGAAAAAAATCTTTTGACAGTTAATTTTTTCAAATATTTATTAGCATCTAAGAATAGTTCAAAATTATTTGGCCCAATTGTAGGGGCAAATGACAAACCTTTAGAAATAAGATTTAGTTGTGGGGTAGACAAATTTATAGAGCTTAGATTAAAAATACTTTTATTATCTTTTTGATCAATTATTTTGACTCTCTCTTTTTTCTTTCTTCTCCCCCGCTTCCCTCTCTGTTTCTTTCCCCTTTGGGGTAGATGTTCCCCTCTACTTTCTCTGAGAGTGGGGTAAAGGGGTATTTTGTTTCCCATGAGTTTAGAGTATCCTCTATCTCTAAAAAAAACACTGGACCCTGTGGCACCAATGAGAGAGTGAGATCTAATAGGTTTAGACTATCTAGCAGGTTCATATCTATCTTTCTCCTTCTATCTTCTCTCTCTTTTCTTAGTTCCCTCTCTCTTTTTTGTTCTCTCTCTTTTTGGTGTTCTCCAAAAAAGAGAGAGAACAAAAAATATTTACAATTGCTGCAGGATTTATTTTAACATGCAATGTGGTGATTTTAAGATTAAGAATTCATGTTTTGATTTATGCATGTTTTATGTGTTTCATAATGGGCAAATAATATATTATCCATATCTGGATAATAGTTATTTTGCACATTATTGTACTGTATGTGTTGGGGGGATTGATGTATTGAATGTATAGGTCCGGTTTATTTTTTTTACATACAGGGTTGGTTCCTTTGGCCTGTGAGAGACCTCTGGAGACAACCTGAGGTATCCTCGGGCTTCTCATGGGTACCAGGCTGCGTGGTAGAACCGGTGGCCTCACATCTGTGGGGGCACCGTGGACCCGTAGGGACAACCAGTGGGTCCCCAGACCCCCATGGGAACCACCCGAGGCCCCTCAGACACCTGTGGGTATGACCCGGGGCCCACAGACATCCGTGAGCCTACTGTGGGGACCAAATTGTGGCCCACGGTGACCCACGGAGACCACCTGGGGGATCATGGCACCTGGCGGGACCCACCAACAGGCCTCCAGAACCTGTATGAAACAAGTTGCTGGTAACCTGTAGGTCTGTGAGGTGACCCGTCAGGCCCACTGGGGACTCACGTGGGCCTGGGGTATGAACCCTGTATGTAAAAGAATAAATCATGTATTTATGGGGGGGCACAGGGGGTGGGTTATGTATTTAATAAATAGAATGATGTTTATTGTGGGGCTGTGTATTGTTTTTATTGTGGGTACTGGGGGTGGGGGGAGGGGGTATTGGCCCCAAGGGTATGTGGGTAGGCCTCCCGGCTAGGTAGTGGATGAGTGTGGTTAGGCCTCACGGGGTGGGGGGTTAGTGGGGGAGGGTATGTAGGCCTCCCGAGTGGTGGGTGAGGGTGGGTTAACCCCTTAATGACTGTAGCGGTTATTAACCGCTTAGGTGATTAAGGGGTTAGGGGACATTACATTGGATGTTTTTATTCTTGGGTATATCTTGCAGCATCGGAGGGGGCATGGGCAGGATGAAGATGAGGATGAAGACGGCCTTCATCGTGGGTGCCTGTAAAAGGTAAGTGGAATATGTTTTTACTGTATTTATTGTAATTTATATGTATTTTAAATGGGCAAATGCATTACAGTATTATCCATATGTGGATAATAGTAATTTTGCCCATTACAGTACTGTATGTGTTAGGGGGCGGGGGATGTGTGTTGTTTATTGGGGGCAATTGTCCCCAATAAACATGCTAATGTGCCTTAACCCCTTTATTGAATTAGCAGCTATCCGCTAAGGTAATGAAGCTGCATTAATGTAAATTTTAATAATAGTGTGCGGGAGCAGGGGGTCCCCTGAGCTGACCCCCATTGATTTCTGCCTCAGAGACCCCCTGCTTCCCGAGCAACAGGCCCCGGTTTGGGGCATCGGTGCCAGTGTGGACGCCATCTTTATAGAGCCCACGTCGCGTCTTGGACACTATAAAGATGGCAGCGACACTGGCACCCGATGCCCCATACCGGGGCCTGTAACTTGGGAAGCAGGGGGTCTCTGAGGCAGGAATCAATGCGGTTCAGCTCAGGTGACCCCCTGCTCCTGCACACTATTATTAAAAATACATTAAAGCAGCTTCATTACCATAGTGGATACCCGCTAAGGTAATGAATTATTATTTATTGTTGTGTGTTTTAATACTTGTGTAGATGTGCAGGGGGTCTCCTCAGCTGAACTGCATTGGTTTCAGCCTCGGGGACCCCCTACTTCAGGAGACATAGGCCCCTTTATGGGGTGCTGGTATCCCCTGGAGAACTTAAATGTCCCAGGGCCTATATCTTTTGAAGTAGGGGGTCCTCGGACCTGAAACCAATGCAGTTCAGGTCCTGAGACCACCTGCTCATGTACACTATTATTAATATGTATTTATTTAGTGTACGATCGCCTGTAACAGTCTTGCATGGAGATACAGAATCTCCATGCAAATGTTACAAGCGGCTTTTTTTTCTATCAGCTAGCGTACGTAAATGTTAAGAACGCTAGCAGGGGGAAAAAAGCAACACGTACGCTGTGGCTGTTCTGAGCTATTTTGAGCAGGTACGTTAAAAAATGGGCTCAAGGCCTTAGTGAATCGCGTCCCCGGCCTCACTTTTTAACGAACCTGCTTTTTTGCCAAATCAGAATGCAAAGCCGTTGCTCTTAGTGCATAGCCCCCTTAGTCCTCTTGTTTCATTACCACAACATTACCCCCTTTGTCAGATTGTTTATTACAATGTTTTTATCTTTCTCCAAGTCCATTAGTGCCAGTTTCTCATAATAAGTAAGATTTTGTTGGCCCTTTTGTATCGATAAATTCAACTCATCCTTAGTGACCAATTTCGTAAACACATCAACATTGTTGCATGTATTTACTGGTGGTACAAAGGAAGACTTATTTTTTAAATCTGTAAATGGTCTCTAAGAGACTATTGAGGATCCCAATATTGACCTCATCTCAGAAATCAAAGTCTTCATATGATGAACAAAAACCATATGGGATACCTGGCGCTTAATACAGTAGAAAGTGTCCATACTGCACCGACACACTTTATTCGAGCAAATACCCAGTATGTACCTGGCAGATACCTGGAATGCGCCGCTCCTCACCTGAAAAGCCCCGTTGCGTTGCCTTCCCAGCCTGGGTTCATGCCTGGTTGACGGGCGGCTACTGTTAAATGATAATGTTAGGATAATTATGGAGGCTTCAATGCTTCTTCGCGTGTCTACCAGATGCATAAAATTCATGAATTGTAATGCAGTATATATATATATCTGTGCAGTATGTTCAGCCCGGGAATAAAATGCTTCAATCCCTGCCTGGAAAATACCTCAATGCACTCGGGCAGAAAACAGTCAAAAACCTCAATACACCACCGGTTAACCGAATTCGTGGGACTAGCCGAGCTTGAATAAAGTGTGTCGCCAGTGTACAGTGCAGTCCTTTAAATGTCCAAATGATGTTCCCAACCAAAATGATGATTGCAGTTGGATTCGTTAGTCCCCCCTAATAAGGGTTAAAGAAAAACAACCAATTGCGCAGTATATCTGGACAGGTGCATACAGGACAGACGTAGACCACAATAAACTACTTACAAGATAAATCTTGCAACTTTCAGTTGAGAGGATCTGTGCTTTAACTCTTCCTGCTGTGATCACGAATCCCACGCGAACTTCTCAATCCTCCTCTTCTTTAGCCTCTCTCCCAAGTAATATCGGAAGCATGATAAGGAGAGAATACAGCAAGATAGTGTGGAAAGTACAAACACATTTATTAAATATATAAAAAAACAGCCAAATTAAACTCACATATATGCAGTAAACTGTCAATACTAGGATGCCGTCCGCAGCTGTCTAAGGTGTCCCTTTTGCTTGTTACAAACAAGTACAGCACATGGCCCTCCAGCAGCAACTCAGTGCCCAGACTCTCTCTTCGCCCCCTGGTGTGTTCCGCGCTGGTTCCCGCTGACGTCACTGCCTGAGCGCCGTTCAACAACTGGGAACCTCCTCTGCAACGGTACCGAGTCTTGAACTTGGGGGAGGATTCTTGATTTGTAACAAGCAAAGGGACACTTAGCAGCATCCTAGTATGCACGTGTTACTGCTCCATATATGAGTTTACATTGGCTGTTTTATATATTTAATAAATTTGTTGTACTTCCACACTATCTGCTGTATTCTCTCCTACATGCCTTCCGAATATCTACTGTGGAGAGCTAAAGAAAGGAGGATTGAGAAGATTTGCGTGGTTCGTGATCACAGCAAGAGAGGTTAAAGCACAGATCCTCTCAACTGAAATGTGCAAGAAGTTCTCATTGTAAGTATTTCACTGTGGTCGTATCTGTCCTGTATGCACCTGTCCAGATAATACGTGCGCAATTTGGTGTTTTCTTCTTTAACCTTTATTAGGGACTAACGACCAACTGCAATCGTTATTTTGGTTGGGAACATCCATTTGGACATTTAAGAGCTGCACTTAATGGACACTTTCTACTGTAGTTAAGCGCCAGGTATCCCATTTGGTTTTTGTATGAGTTTGTGTGTAGGTTGAGAGATAACCTGCACTTTGGGACAACTAGGCTGCTTTATTTGTTTGTTTTTTTTAAGTCATCACGTTCTTGATATTGTATGTGTTGCACTTTATTATATTGTGTGCAATTAGTTGCACCCATTTAATTTAAGACACATTTTTTAGCATTAGCTCATTATAGGTTAAGCGCTGATTTTGGTGTATTAGTTAGTTTATTACATTATTGGTTCATATTGTATCCTGATTGCTCATTTTGTGTACATCTATTAAAATTTATGAAGATTTAATTTTCGGGAAAACAATGAGATCCTTTATAGTTTCGAAACTGTCCATTCTGACATTGGGAGAACGATAAACCCTTGGATAAACTTTTATGTGATCTGAATTTTTATACCTTTTTTGAAAGATTAATTACTTGGGACTCTCGTGTATCGACGTCAGGTGGACCCCTATTCATCCCGGTGTTCTTGATATGCCCATTTTCTCTCAGATATTCCGCCCTTCCCCCTTCTTTTTTTCCTCTCTTATGGTGTATGGGAAGAGGCCAGGATCCTCTAAAAAAGATGAGGAAGGTCCAGGTCTCTGAGGTAGTTGAAAAGGTAAGTGGGGGTGTCGGGGTGTGATGGGTCTGTTCTAATCGTATTAGATTCTTGTTCCGTATCACTTGCTGACACCTCCCACTCGTGTGAGGAATCCTGGGCCCTGTATTGGGGTCTATTAGTTTGTTTACATTTTCTAAATTGGAAAAACTTGCAGTCTCTAAAGTCGGCAGAGTACTAGGTATTTTTTTGTTTCTTTCTTTAATCTCTTTTTTAAGTTTTGCAATTTATCTTGGGTTTAGTTACAGATCTAAAACTCTGGGTTCACCTGCCATGTTTCCAAGTCTTGTTAAAAGGACACAATCTCTTTTTGACATATCCAATTTGTTTTTTCAAAAATCTATGAGTAATTTTATCATTGAGATGGGCAATCTAAAGTATTTTTCTCCCAATTGTAAATAAAAGTTTCATCAGTAATCTGGTGGATGGTGTAGTCTGACTCTTGGTCCTCTAGGCCATAAGTTGAGATTGTACTATTTCAGACGTGTCACCTCCCACCAAGATTTTGTCTTTTACTGTATGCTTATCAGATCATAGAGAAGCTTTTATATCCCTTGTTCTGGTATTTCATACAGGTAGAGCGTACCTGAGAAAATATCCAGAACCTCAGTGGTTCATAAATCAAAGTCTTGTTTGTGTTTAGAAAACCAGTCATTTACCCAAATATCAGATTTATTGTCGTTAGCTTTAAACACTAGCTGTATTAGTGGCTAGTTTGGTACTCAATGGTGTGGGGGCTGTAATAGTATAATGGACATATGACGTCCCTATGGAATTGGACAAAAAAAGTGCATTCTATTCTGCTCTCCTAATACTTAAATTGTGATCATGGCGTAGTGGGAGAAACCGCATAGTTAACAGTTTGAGTCCCTAAATCAAAGAAACCCCTCCAAATTTGCACTCTACTATGAACTAGCTGAATATGTAAGTACTACGGATAATTAAACCGTTTTGGCTCTGTCCGAAAATTAGGTTCTGTTTAAAAATCAAATAACAAAATGTTATTACATCAAAATATCATGTGACATGCAAATAATAAAATATGCTTAAATCCCCCCGTAAGGAGTAGGTAGTAGGAATAGTCTAATTGTACATGAATGTGTTTATTCCTTAAATCCCAATTCTACTGGAACATCAAAAAAGACTAGTGCATCCAATTTTGTTTCCAAATTTGACCTGGTATTAGCTCTATTAAATATTAGTGAACTGTATGTGACACCATGTAGTTACTGAGACATATACTGTTTCAAGTCCCTGGTGAGGTGCTATACTGTATAACAGAGATGTGTACCTCCATCGTTTCCAATATATGTTACAGTGTGTATGTTATTCACATTAAGCACTTCTCCATATGGTGTCACAATGTTTACCTATAAGATGAGAAAAGCAATACTCCTAGTCTCAGGTAGTTTACACAACACAGTATATTCTATTGTGACACATACAGTACATTCTCTTGTTGCTAAAGTCAGGGCATATATAAATGACCGAGTCTGGACCTATCGGCTGCTTTGAATTACGGACCAGATTGGCAATGGAAATAGTATGGCATATTACTCACTATACTGAAGTGTCCACTTTTATGTGGAAGCATAAGATTATGTTTTTATGATGGTATGTTATGATGTACCTATTCATTAAAACTGAGGCACCGTGGCAGGCAAATGGAAAACAGATATAAATGCGTTTTGGTTTTATAGTGTAGAATTGTGACTCAACTTAAAATGATCTGCCCTTATGTGGTCAATGCAGATCTAATATGACTAAGAAACTAAATGATCTGCCCTAAACGGACAATACAGATCACAGTGTTATTTAAACTATATACCCAGATCTCAAATCTAACCCTCTGTGATTTAAGTGGTTGTTTTGGTTATAAAAATGATGAATAGATGAAACCCTTGTTAAGTCCCTGAGGGCTAAGTGTCTGCAACTGGAATATCCAGCGGCATTCCCTCTGTAATGCCATCAAGAATACGGGACTGGTGGCACTGGCTCGGCACCAACCGATTGGCAAAATCTATGGTGAGTATGGCTGCCGTATTTTATTATTTCATATATTCCCCCCCCCCCCCACCCCCCCCCCCCACCCACCACCCCCCCCCCCCCCCCCCCCCCACCCCCAACACCCCCCCCCCCCCCCCCCCCCCCACCCCCCCCCCCCCCCCCCCCCCCCCCCCCCCCCCCCCCCACCCCACCACCCACCCCCCCCCCCCCCCCCCCCCCCCCCCCCCCCCCCCCCCCCTCCCCCCCCCCCCCCCCCCACCCCCCCCCACCCCCCCCCCCCCCCACCCCGCCCCCCCCCCCCCCGCCCCCCCCCCCCCCACCCCCCCCCCCCCCCCCCCCCCCCCCCCCCCCCCCCCCCCCCCCCCCCCCCCCCCCCCCCCCCCCCCCCCCCCCCCCCCCACCCCCCCCCCGCCCTACCCCCCCCCCACCTCCCCCCCCCCCCCCTCAGCCCCCCCCCCCACCAACCCCCCCCCCCCCCCCCCCCCCCGCCCCCCGCGCCCCCCCCCCCCTCGCCCCCCTCCCCCCCCCCCACCCCCCCCCCCCCCCCCCGCCCCCTCCACCCCCCACCCCCCCCCCCCCCCCCCCGCCCCCCAGCCGCCCCGCCCCTCACTCCCCCCCGGCCAAGCCCCCCCCCCCCCCCCCCACCCCCCTCTCTCCCCCCCCCCCCCCCCCCCCCCCTTACCCCCCCCCCCCCCCCCCACCTCCCCCCCCCCCTCTCCCCACCCCCCCCCCCCCACCACCCCCCTCTCCCCCCCTCCCCCCCCCTCTACCCCCGGCGCCCCCCCCCCACCCACCCTCCCCCCCCCCCCCCCCCCCCCCCCCCCCTCCCCCCCCCCCCCCCCCCCCCCCCCTTTTTTTTTAAATATCAATGCACAGTCAAGCGATTCTCTTGTAATCAATCGCTTTGCTTATGGTTATGTAGTTCTATTATTTTAGTCACAAAAGATTGTAGAGACGGGGAGAGAAGCTCCCCTGAGTGTGCTCTAGCAGACAAGGTGGAGGTGGTAATTGAAGTAGGACAAATAAAGTTGATAGGATGGCAATGAATGAAAGTCTTGATGTTGGAGTGGGCCACGGTATGGATGTAATGAGCATAACCGCTCATGCATTGGAAATCCACAAGTGTCCCCCCTGTGTAAATGATAACCACAACCTCTCTGTGTCTGGACCCAGTGCTATAATGATGATGTCATCTATGCCAGTCCCGTGTACATGGTGTAAAACGGACCTATGTGGGTAAGAGGAGGGAAGGGAAGGAAGAGGGGATGGGGAAGGGGGAAGGGGAAAGGGAATGGAAGGGGGGACACTTAACTTGATACAGGTGTCCATCTCCCTCGTGGTGAGGCAAATAGAGTCTCGGGTCACTAGCGGGGCATCGTGGCGCTGTGTACCTCTTCCCCCGGCCAACTCACTCAGAGTTGGGGCACTAATGCGATGTCACCGGACCGTGGCTCACCGGTATACTGCTGTGACTCCAACTCTTCAGCAGAGAGCTCTTAACCCGGTGAACTCACTCCAGTTGGAGGTGCCGCTGTGACGTCATCCGTCAGCGTCTCACCGGTGTCCCGCTGTGGCACCAACCTCCTCGCAGGGAGCCCTTCACTCGGTGGACTCACTCTGGTTGGAGACGCCGGCGTGACGTCATATGTCTGCGACTCGCCAACACCGGTATCTCTCTGCAAACCACCATCACCATGGGGACTGTAATCTGCATACCATAGTTACCTTGGAGGGATCCGTCGGCCACAAACCACCGCAATCTGCCAAATGAAGTCTATAGCACAGAAGCCGTCCTTGTGCGTGCTCCAATGGATGATAGTTGAAATATTGCCAAAAGAGATTGGGCATTGTAAAACGAGGAGGCTTATAGTAGTTGATAAAATGAATTTATAGGAGCATAATAACCAAGAGTTAAAAAACACAGGAGTCCCCTGACGCGATTCTCACCTCACAGGGCGCTTTTCAGAAAGCGCCCTGTGAAGCAGAAACGCGCCAGGGGACTCCTGTGTTGTTTTAACTCTTGGATTATTATGTCCCAATAAATTCATTTTATTAACTACGATCAGCCTCATCGTTTTGCAGTGCCCAATCTCTTTTGGCAATATTATTTTAGTCACAATTCGCGAAAAGTAGTCCATCAATATGATTGGCTGGCATCTTCTACAGTAGATACTGAACAATTGTGGACAGCTACACTGGCGACACCTTTATTCGAGCTCGGCTAGTCCCACGAATTCGGTATACCCCGGTGTATTGAGGTTTGTGGCTGTTTTCTGCCCCGATGCATTGGGTTATTTCGCAGGCAGGATTGAGAGCTTTTATTCCCGCTGGCGGCAATACTGCACAGTATATAATATATATCTGCATTACAATTCATGAATTTATGCCATCTGGTAGACACGCGAAGCATTGCAGCCTATTAAATCCTAATCATTATCATTTAACAATCAGCCGCCCGTCAGCCAGGCATGAACCCGCTGGAAGGCAAACGCAACGGGCTTGTCAAGTGAGGAGCGGCCATTCCAGGTATCTGCCATGTACATACTGGGTATTTGCTCGAATAAAGTGTGTCGGTGCAGTAGGCGCATGCGCCTACTGTATGTCTCGGGACCTTATTGAAACGCATATGCGTGTCATCACATCTAGGCGCATGCGCGTATGTGAACAAGAGATGCCCCCGAGAAACTTATTGTTGGGACTGACCGAGGGGACAGTGGGGACTGACTGTTGGAACTTCTTTAGGAGACTGACTAATTTGAACCAACCATTACAGTAATAATTTTATTTATCCTCAGAAAAGAAACTTTGTCATCAGGCGGAGAACGGAAAATGAAGAGATTTCGATGAATAATGTCGCTTTTTGTAACGATGCTTGCACATTGCTGAATCTGAGTTAAAAAACCACATACCGGAGGCAACAATCTACCCAAATAGTGGCATTGCCATTTTTATGGATTAGGATAGAATAACTGTTAGCTTTATAGAAATGTGTAGGGGAAAGGGGGAGGGAAATGAACAGGGCGCTTCTAAAAGTGAATGTCAAAACAGTGTTAAGGAAATAAATAATAAAACACAAATGTGAATCACCTATAAACAATTAAATAATACCCTTCACCAGCCAGTGATAAAAAAGTATATAAAATACAGATAGTGATTGGCAGCTCAACTTCCTCAAATGGGACAAGTCCCAGGATGTGTATTCTTTTCTTCTGGAAGAGGAGGAGCGCAAATGTGCTCAGTGATACATGTGAATAAAAGAAATAAAGGCAAATATAGTGCAGAGGGTTGATACTATAAAATGTCAATCTATAAGCCTTAGGTAGTTGCACTCACAAAACTTCTTGTAAAAATAAGCATGTCAGAGTTTCTTCTCTCTCTGACTGGAGCCCTTGTGATGGATGTATGTAGTAATTCTCAGGATATCCCTCAATAGGTGTATGGTATTGGCATGAAAAAGAAAAAAGCCACAATAGTGCATACTATTTGACCAAATGTATTCAATGCAAAGTAATAAGAGCAATTAAACTCACATTTCCAAAGAATATAACAGGCATTGGAAAGTACTGCCGAACATAGAAGGATCCCGTCGGTACACAGCTTCTTGGCACTTCACTCGCGTCTCACACTCTGAGTTCCGCATGCGTCACTTCCGGGACAGCGTCGCAGGTGAGGGCGGAAGTGCAATATGCCTCTCGGATCAGCTCCGATTTGCCAGTCCTTCAGTCCCCAGGTTCTCCAGCAACGCAAACTCTACGTGTTTCGCTGGTGCTTCGTCAGGAGTTAACAATCTACCCAAGTAGTGGCAGTGCCATTTTTATGGATTAGGATAGAATAACTGTTATCTTTATAGAAAACCTGAAACAGTTCAGAATGCTGTTTTTTTCATACAGTATACAATACTTTTTTACATACTGTACTGTATAATAAACCCCAAAAATAAAAAGTATGCATTTATTCTACATGTATTACAGTATGTGTATTCTATACCCGTACAGTATGTATTGTTTTAATACTGTTTTGATGTGATGCGCATGCCTACAGTATACAGTATAGTACTGTACAGTATGCCTCATGGAACCTTGTTGAAACGCAAAATTCTTGTGTTCACTACTGTACATTAATTATCCAACCATTACTTACTGTACAGAAACACTGTGTTTTGTTATAAAAGGAGACACAATGAAACAATTTAAAACAATCTACATTATTTTTATTGGAGTACAGTAATTCAAAACATTCACAGGTGTATAGTGTAAGTAAAAACATTTATTTATTAATACAATTTAAAACAATCTACATTATTTATCAAAACATTCACAGGTGTACAGTGTAAGTAAAAACATTTATTTATTAATACAATTTAAAACAATCTACATTATTTTTATTGGAGTACAGTAAGTCACAAAATTCACAGGTGTATAGTGTCAGAAAATATGCAGTGTTCGACAAACCTATACATTTGCTCGCCCCGGGCGAGTGGATTTAACCCCCGGGCGAGTAAATATTGGCCCAAGCAGCACACGTTTGGTACTAGGTGGCGAGTAGATTTTTTTGTGTGGCGAGTAGATTTTTTGGTGATTTGTCAACCACTGAAAATATGTATTTATTAATACAATTTAAAACAATCTACATTATTTTTATTGGAGTACAGTAAGTGAAAAATGAATGAACATTTGAACAGATGACCAATCACGCATCAAATTCGACCCCCACCAGTCTGTCCTTCCAGGGATGATGACTTGCATGCCGCAAAATGCCATTTATGGAGTCTCTCATGATTTTCATTAAATGATCTGTAATGGAATGATAGCGCCGCAATTCCTCAACCATAGTCTTTCTTACATTTTCAGGAAGAGCATTTTTGACTCGATTCCCTTCATAGTTGACGTTGTGGGCCCACTGTAAGTACACCTCATGTGGTGCTTGAAAATGTACATGGCATTATTCTGGGCTATACCACCACTTGTAAACCTATACTTCTCCCTGAGTGGCTGGGACAGGTTGCGCAAGATGATGTCGGGCACCGTCTCAATGCAAGCGTGTGTGGCTGTGCTTCTGTGAGTGGGTGTGCTTCTGGGAGTGGGTGTGCTTGTGGCAGCAGGTGAGGGTAGGTGCTCTGGGAGGATGCTTTCCTCCTGTCTTAGTCACCTTGTCTGTGTTGTCTCCTAGCGTGGTCTTGACGTTGTTGTCATGTCATCCTCGTCAACGGCATACATGAACACATATTCTTCTAATGGAGGGGGTGCGCTTGGTGATGGAAGGTTGAAGGTCCCACCCAATCCATGCCACCCTCCTGCTCCTGCGGCCGACATACAGGGGCAGGAACTCCAAGCAAATTATGTATCCCCGCTATGTCAGTCTCTATCTTCTCCATGCGCTTATCCATCTTCTCCATCTGCTTATCCATCTTCTCCATCCATTGATCCATATTTAGCATGGTCTCTAAAAGAAGATCTATCTTTACCAGCATACCAGAGTTCTCATGGATATTGACACTTAACCTATTCAGCATACGGTCTAACGAGCTGGATGTTGTGCATGTGGTGCTGTGGATATCTGATTGGATGGGTGCTGTAGAGGATGAGATAGGGGTTCCCTGGAGAGAAGCGGCAGTGTGGAGTGCAGGAGAAGGTGTCCTGGGGGTTCCCGGGAGAGAAGCAGCAGCGTGGGGTGCAGGAGAAGGTGTCCTGGGGGTTCCATGGAGAGAAGCGGCAGCGTCGTCGAGGAGTGCAGAAGAAGGTGAAATGTGGGTTCGATGGGGTGGCTTCCATTTGTTTTGCTTTAATGATATATCAGCAAATTTCTTCTTGATATAATAAGGCTTCTTAAAAGCCTTAGCCTTTGGAGTCGTCAGAAGGTTTTCTTTATTAGCCTAGGCCTTTCGCTTTGGCTGTGGCTTGGAAAAGGCTCCCGCCTTTCGCTTTTTTGGCACGGCAGGCACGGCAGAAGACGGTGTGTTCCTGCGTCCGTAGAATCGGGGTTCATCCATGGATGCAGATGGAATAAAGCACAATCAGTAACTGGACAAGAGCAAGTTCAGAAACAGATCAGTGTGGTGGGCTATGCCATTTGAGTCACCTTTTATACACTGTGTCCCTATTGTGATTGAGGTGCAGGTGTTAAAAGTGGGCGTACTCTAATGTGCACTACAATTTTTTTCGCGTGCATGGCCATGAGGTGCAGGTGTTAAAAGTGGGCGTACTGTAATGAGACCCATTAATGTATAAATACACCATCCATTTACTTGATTCACTGCCTAGTGAATACACATCAACTCAACATCGAATATACATTCTTGTGCTGGTATTTCTTTCTACACCCAGCAATGCCTGTTAAAAAGATTTCTAAGGATCTCAGCATGAGACTAAAGGATATGTACACGAGAGGGCAACGAATTTCAGATATTCAACGCTAGTTAAGTACTTCTGGCCTCGTTGTACCAGCAGCCACCGGGAGCTATCATGCCCACGGTAAGACCAAAAAATTCATGAAGACACCAACGGTAACTACCGCCTAAGTAAAGTATTTTGAATATGTTTTCTTTATCGTGCAGTACTGCAATAGCACTTTTATTGGTTAGATGGCTTATTGTTTTTAACAGAACCATTTTCCTAGCAATTATTAGATATACTGTACTGTACAATTTGTTTTTGTGTTGCACCTCCTTCCCGAATTATCATAATTACATTTTTATAATCAATTCTATTTCTACAGTATTTCAAAGTGAGTTGCACCTTAATTATCACTCACTTCATTATTACTCATTATGACTCACACACTCACAGCCCCCCATTTCAGTACACAGTTTACTGTTTAATGTAAACAGCATGACACACACACACATAAAGTACCAGTAATATTATATTTAAATTGTTATTGCTGTATATTTATATAACTATATTATATATCTATCAATTATTATTGTTATCGCTGTATATTTATATAACAATATTACTATATATATCTATACAACAGACGACAGAGAAGCCCAATGCTACATCCAACATGACAGAAATACACAGTAAAATACTTATATATTCTCTTGAAATAGGGTCATTTAAAACACATTCCGTTATGTATTATGAAAGTTCTTTTTTCTCTTCATGTAGTCTAATGTGAGCATAAATAGGAACATGTACCATATGGTATTTAATTGTGTTTATATGTAGCTCCCTTCATATTTGTATTTCGCTCATGTACCGGTGTGTGAAACCAGCTGCAATTAATATGTAATCACAACATAGAGGTGAACAGAGGGGCTGGTGGTCGGGCAGAGAGCCAGTTCACAGGGTCATGGTAGGGTCTAGTCTTGTGGGAGGGCTTACAGGTGTTACAAGCTGACAAGGTGAACAGAAGTTCATCACATTCATTTGAAATGATAATTATGTTACTACTTTTAACCACCATTCCACGATATATTAAAACATACGTTACTCATTCGTTCAGTTATAAATTATTGTAACGTTATAGATACGCCACCTTCTCACACCAGTACCATCTGTGAGCGACACACTGCATGTGTTGCTGAGTGTCAGCCACATTGAGCGCTACACCTGCTTCTCTTAAATGTTCTGACAGATCTCTAAAAACATTCATACACATTTCCACAATTAGGTGCTGAATTATAAGAAGAGTCAACTTTGCTTTCATGGCAGTGATGTACATTATTGTAGCAATATTAATACCCAACATATGCAGTGTATGTACAACAGACCAGTTAATTTTATAACGCATTCATTTATACATATCTGCATTAACATTGTATGTATGTTGTATGGTGTTAAAAAGAAATTGGACGATTAGTTTCACATGTACATTTGTGATAAGATGGATAATATACAGATTGCCCTAACCATAGAATTGTGATTTCATAACGGGATGCTGATATTTAGCCATAAGTACTCCCACTACAGATACTTCATGTTAATTATGTACACATTACAATGAAATTCTAATGTTATTCTTCTATATAGTAGGTCCGGCAGCTCCTGTGTCACCTGTGGCACGTCACACAGAACATCTCGTCACCTGTCTCATCAATGTCATCATCAAGAATGGAAGATGAGTGTATGAGGTGCAGGCCATATAATGTGTACATTGGAAGCATTTCATTAGCCATGCCAAAGAAATGCCTCTCACATGTAATGAACTTCAGATCAGTTATTGACACAGGAGATGTAGTGTTTCATGACACAACATGTATTGTGTGTGTTTTCAAGTATCAGCTAGAAGTTGTGATGTTACAACAAACTTTAATTCATTCTTCTTTCACACTGAGTCGAAACGTCATTGTTGCTTCAAGCATCATCTTTTAATTGGACACTAATAATACATTATGGAAACATGTTATGTGTTCCACTATGAGAACAACTATCATTATAGGTTTAAAAAAAAGTTAAAGTTCCATGTCAGTTCATAATGTCTTTATTTATTTGTAGAACCAGATGTTGCCGCTCAAGGACAAATTCACTCAAGTGACCATGAAGATGTTGACACTCCTGGATTAACACAGCATTCAAGTCGTCCTGCTCGTGACACCTTCTCAGCTATTGCAGGTTCTGAAGAACGAATCTTGGGTGAAGAAAATCGTCGCCATTCAGAAATGATGTCAATGCATGAAAGGATGATGTCACTGCATGGAAGGATGCATGAAAGGTCAATATCAGAAATGTCACAAATAAAAAATGTCATCATCCAAGTTCCTAAAGAAATCCAAAATCTAAACAGGACATTACAAGCACTAGTTCTGAATGCAAGCCAAGCCAATCAGTTTAGGAGTACAGCAAGAGAACAACTATTCCACTTTAACCAATCAGAGGATGGATCTTTACATGCTGCTTATTTTTCTCCAGAGTCATCACTTCTTTATTCCCCACTTCAGGATGATACCAGTACAGTAGGTGCAAGTTCTGTGCAGGTCCCTGTCAACATCCAACAGCTAGTACAACCAAGTGACTTGTATCGGTGCTAATAGACACCTTATATATGGTATAAGTGTAAATGACAACAATTAAATAAAATACTTAAGAATGGTGTGTATCCCAAAAAACACTTCTCCACCTTCCAAGGAATATGTATTGATTCCTTACAGAAAGCAGTCTTGATCCACGGGGGGGGGGGGGGGGGGGGGGGGAGAGGGAGCGGTATTGTCAGGAACACACCGGAAAATAAAAATAAACACAATAATGGTGCAGTATATTGGAACAATGGGGGAATGGATGAATCTTGGCTCTAATGCAATTCCTACTTACAACAGGTGAAATAAAAGCAGGCAATGGTCTGACTCTGTCAGAAGGATGTAGGTTCGGATTATAGCAGAGAAGGGGATACCGGATGGTATGTAACTTCATGCAGGATACTTTCAGGGTATATCAGCTCAGATTCACACAGAATATTGGTGTCATAAGAAAGAGAAACGGACCACAGTACAGATCACAAAAGTACAATTTATCCAATCAAGCAAGGTGAAAAAAACGTACTTATAATAAGTACATTTAAGGTGTACACGTAGCAGTATCGTGAGACAGTAGAGGGCTCTTAACGGTGATAAGCTGGCTGGATGTCTTCCCTTAGCTCCCACCTCTCCGTCGCGGTATGGCGTCTGACGTCACTTCCGGCAACACGGGTGATGACATCCGGTAGAGAGCGGGGAAGATGGGTCTCAGCAGATCGCTTGTATGGACAGCAGGCACCTCACACGTCTTCACGCTCAGAATAACTGCAGTAGACTAACGGCTTGGCTCAACGCGTTTCGCTGTTCTCAAACAGCTTCCTCAGGAGAAGATGGTGTCCATTAAAAGTATTGGCTGTTAAATACTCTAGTTGATTGAAATCAATTAACAGACAGAGCGTCTGTACTAATAGATCATACAATTAACCCACAGGTTGCCACACAAGTGGCACATAACTCTGTGGTCCAAAAAATGGCCATTAAATATCATGGCATTACAATGTTCAATTTTATTACAAATCACATAATAGAATATAACACTAATAGAATAAAAAATATATATATATCTGACGCTTGCAGTAAAAACGGATGAAATGGAAGAGAGAGAGAAAACAAAGGGTTAGTGGAAAATAATTAAATATATAAAATCAATTTGGGTTAAAATTGTCATAAAATGCTATTTTATTTTAAAAAGGCATATGAAATATATAAAGTGCAAACAGGATATCAAATAATTAAAAAGGTATAAAATATGTGCAAAACCGCAAACAGTGAAGTGATAAGCAAAAAAAGAGATAAACACTAGCATTCTCGAATAGGAAGAGGGGAGAGGCAGAGAAATTAGATCAAAAAGGGAATAATTTCAAAATCAGCATTTAAGCCGTTAGGGATAAGTGTATTTAATTTATGAACCCAAAACATCTCTCTTTTACTTAGATCTAGTTCTCTACTTCGTCCTCTCCAATGTTGTAAGACATTCTCGATTGCAGTAAATTTTAGGCCTCTGGGGTTAGAGTTATGACATTTTGCAAAGTGCTTGGATACACTATGTGTAAGAATTCCACGTCGTATATTACTCAAATGTTCTAGGATCCTGGTCCGAACAGATCTTGTTGTTTTCCCCACATACTGTAGCCCGCATGGGCATTGCAAAACGTAAATTACAAAATCTGTGTGGCAATTCATATATTGTTTAATTTTGAATATTTCCTTGGTGTTGTTGCAAATAAAGCTTTTTTTGTCTAATTGCTTATATTCACATGCCTTACATGATGAGCAGCCGTAGAACCCCTCTACCGTTTTCAACCACCCTTTATCTTTAGAATCTATTTTCTTCAAGGCACTAGGTGCCACACGATTTTTTATATTTTGTGCCTTTTTGGAAATAATTTTTAGGTATTCTGGAATTATCTCTTTTAGAATTTTATCTGCTTTAAGAACATGCCAGTGTTTGTTTATAATCTTATTAATGCTATTCGCTTCTCTATTGTATGTAGTTAAAAAGGCTGTTTCAAAAATATTAGTATTATTTTTCACAACATTTTTTGGGACTAAAAGATCCTTTCTTTGTAATAAATTAGCCTTATCTAATGCTGTATCCAGTACAGTGTTTCTATACTTTTTTTCTATGAAACGGTTCTCTAAGATCTTGCATTGTTCCTTAAAAATATTATCGTCATTACAGTTCCGGTGTAATCTTCTGTACTGACTGTACGGAACATTGTCCATCCATTGATGGTGGTGGCAGCTGGAACGCAAGATAAAATTATTACTATCCACGTTTTTAAAATGTGTTTTTGTTTTGACAATACCTTCTTCTATGTAAATAACCAAATCTAGATACTCAACAGAGGTTTTGCTGGTAGTGGATGTGAATTTAAGATTCATCGTGTTTTCATTAAGATTAGAAATAAAATAATCTAAACTATCCTGATTGCCTTGCCAGATTAAAATGACGTCATCAATGTAGCGCCGCCATAGGACAACACCCCCCCACCCCCAGCATGCCGTCCGACCAGATGGTATGGTCTTCCCAATATCCCATAAAGAGATTGGCATAACTGGGGGCGAATTTCATTCCCATGGCAGTGCCACATTTTTGAATATAGAATACATCATTAAATAAAAAGATTTTTTTTTCCAAAATAAAAGCAATACTATCTAATAAAAACTGGACTTGTAATTCTTGTAACTCCTCGTCTCTCTCTAAAAAGTATTTGACGGCTTTACACCCTACATCATGAGCAATTGAGGTATAGAGGGAAGTGACATCTATTGTTGCAAGTATATAATCTTCTTTCCATTCAAAAGATTCTAGTAGAAGCAAGATATCAGTGGTATCCTTAAGATATGATTTTAGTGTTTTAACATATCCTTGAAGGAAACTATCAATATATGCTGATAAATTTGAGGTAAGTGAATTAATGCCCGAAATTATAGGCCTACCCGGTGGATTCGTTAAAGACTTGTGAATTTTTGGAAGTATATAAAATATGGGTATTTGTGGCGTTTTGTTTAACAAGAATTTATATTCTTTTTCTGTTAATATGCCCACATCTCTTCCTTTATCCAAATGTTTTTGTAGATCAATGCTAAAGTTTTTAGTAGGGTTCTTTTTTAAAACCTCATAGGTGTTAGAGTCTCCTAAAAGGCGGTCAGTTTCTTTTAAATAGTCAGTTCTGTTCATAATAACTATTCCTCCTCCTTTATCCACCTGTTTGATTATTATATCAGTGTTCTCTGTGATCTCATCTAAGGCATTTTTTTCTTCTTTTGTTATATTATTTCTAGTTTTAGATTTAGTATTTTTGGACAAAGTTTCAAAATCTTTAACAATTAAATCATAAAAGACTTCCAAATGGTTTCCTTTGTAATAAGACGGATAAAAGGTTTATTTACTCTTTAGTGTGGTGTGTTTAAATTTTTCAGCTTCCATCTCAATCGCCGGTTTTGGATTAATGATTCTAGATCCACATTTTTGCTTAGAAAAAATCTCTTTACTGTTAATTTCCTCAAATATCTATTAGCATCTAAAAATAACTCGAAATTATTAGGTCCCACTGTAGGAGCAAAAGACAGTCCTTTAGATATTAAATTCAACTGTGGAGTGGATAAAATAGTTGAACTAAGGTTAAAAATGTTATTGTTCCCTTTGTGTTTTTCTTTATTTATTCTCTCTCTTTTCCTACCTCTTCCCCGTTTTCCTCTCTGATGTTTTCTTTTCTGTGGTATGCACTGTCCTCCCTTTTGTCTAGTAGAGGAGTATAGGGGTTCGATGACTCCCACATGCTTAATGCTTTGTCTAAAAAATCATCAGATCCAGTAGCTCCAATTGGGGAACGAGATCTACTGGTTTGATGTTGCCTGCTAGACTGAGGTCTATCTCTCTCCCTTCCCTCTCCCTTCTTAACTCTCTATCTCTCTTCATTTCTTTGTCTTTAAGATACTCTATCTCTCTACGTTCTTTTTCTTGTACTTCTCTGGCTTTCAGATGTTCTTTCTCCCTTAGAGACTCTCTACTTTTGTAATGTTCTCTATCTTTTGCAACCCTTTCTTTATGTTCTTGTGTCTTCATTTCTCTTTATCTCTGTCTTTCTCTTTCTCTCTGTCTCTCTCTATCTCTGCGTCTCTCACTCTCCAACCTATTTTCTCTTTCTCGCTCTCTCTCTCTGAACTGTTCCTGCTGTTTTATTTGTCCTCTGTCTGATATGAGTGTCTTGTCAGCATTAGTCTTAGAATGTGAATAACTATTTTCTGTTGATTTCTGTGGTTCAGGGAATCTGCGGTCTTTAATGTCTTTTGGAGCTATATTCGTTCTGGAATTATATTGTGTAGTGTTGTTTTCTCTACGATGCGAGGTATTCGAGTAATTGGGTATATCATATTTCGAATCAGTCTTGTTATAATTATCATATTTACGTTCAACATGGAAATTATTTTTCTTTTTCTTCCATTCTCTTTGTTCTCCTCTTTGGTAATCTTCCTCATCCCTCAAAAATTTATTGGTCTTATTGATATATAAATCATTTTCTAGTTTGTCTATTTTCTTTTTAAGCTCCCTGTCTTTAATTTTAAATTCTACAGTATCTTCTAGATGGGCCAATTTTTCTTCAATAATTTTGACTTCCTCATCTATGATATTGATATTTTTCTTTGTGTTGATTAATTAAAGACAGCATTAAATCAAATGAGCATTTTTCCATAGTTTCATACCACTTTTTCACAAATTCTTCATCATCCAAATTGGATGATGGAGATTTGGAAAATCTTAGACCTCTTGGTCATGGCGGGAACAGACCGATAATAGCAACCAACAGAGTAAAGGCTGGTAATACGAGGCAGTAATGATAGAGTCTAGGTTTATTCAAAGAAAAAACTAGATCTTGTCTTCCCATCACAAAGTATTTAGTATACACCAAATAATACTAATATTTTTGAACCACTAGCGCTTGTTATAAAACTACAAATACCATAGAGTGAGATGGGCGAGACTAAGCTATAATGAGATAAGATAGCAAACAAGGGGGCACTTAGAGGGGACTTGCGAGGGAGTAGTATTATCTGTAAAGCAGTGAATAAAAGATTAACTAAAAGAGAAGAAATAGGTGCCGAGGAATACCAAGTGAACAGAGAATATGATGTGTCCAAAAAGGGTACACGAAGATTAGTAGCATGTCGTGGTAGGCACCAGGATAAGAGTGCCGGGTGAAAGAAATGAGAGTTGGTTCTGAGACGGGATAAGGGGGGTGGGGTGTAGGGAAACAACATGTAAGAAGGGGTGGAAATTGCGTGGGCCTGAAAACAGGAGAACTGGAAAAAGGACGGGGCTAGGCTGACGCGTCCATGGTACACAAAAGCAGTGATATACATAAGCAATTAGACAAAAAAAGCTTTATATTGCAACAACAACCAAGGAAATATTCAAAATTAAACAATATATGAATTGCCACACAGTTTTGTATTACGTTTTGCAATGCCCATGCGGGGCTACAGTATGTGGGGAAAACACAAGATCTGTTCGGACCAGATCTTAGACATTTGAGTAACTATACGACGTGGAATTCTTACACTAGTGTATCCAAGCACTTTGCAAAATGTATAACTCTAACACCCAGAGCTAACTTTTACTGCAATCGAGAATGGCTTACAACATTGGAGAGGACGAAGTGAGAGAACTAGATCTAAGTAAAAGAGAGATGTTTTGGTTTCATAATTAAATTACACTTATCACGTATACGGCTTAAATCTGATTTGAATTATTCCCTTTTGTGATCTAATTTCTCTGCCTCTCCCCTCTTCCATTCGAGAATGCTAGTGTTTATCTCTTTTTTTTTTCTTATCACTTGTCACTGTTTTGCGTTTTGCACATATTTTATAACGCTTATATTTGAATCCTGATTTGGCACTTTTATATTTCAATGCCTTTTTAAAATAAAAATACATTTTATGACATTATTAACGCCAAATTGATTTTTATATTTAATTAATTATTTTCCACTAACCCTTTGGTTTTCTCTCTCTCTTCCATTTCAGTCCAGTTTTTACTGCAACAGTCAGATAGATTATATTTTTTATTCTATTAGTGATTATATTCTATTAATGATTTGTTAATAAATTGCACATTGTAATCCATGATATTGTATGGCCATTTTTTTGACCACGAGTTATGTCACTTGTGTGCAACCTGTGGTGTTATTTTATGATCTATTAGTACGACGCTCTGTCTGTAATTTGATTCAAATCACTAGAGTATTTAACAGCCAATACTTTTAATGGACACCCATCTTCTCCTGAGGAAGCTGTTTGAGACAGCGAAAACGCGTTGAGCCAAGCCGTTAGGGTCTACTGGCAGTTATTCTGAGCTGATGAGACGTGTGAGGTGCCTCTGTCATCCAGCGATCTTCTGAATACCCATCTTCCCCCGCTCTCTTACCGGATGTATCACCGTTTTGCGGAAGTGACGTCAGACTCCATGATACCGGACGTGAGAGGTTGGGAGCTAAGGAGAGCATCCAGCCATCTTATCACCGTTAAGAGCCCTCTACTGTCTCACGATACTGCGACGTGTACACCTTAAATGTACTTATTATAAGTCGTTTTTTTTCATCCTTGCTTTGATGGATAATTGTACTTTTGTGATCTGTCTGTGGTCCTTTCTTCTTCTTATGACCAAATATTCTGTTTGAATCTGAGACTGATATACCCTGAAAGTATCCTGCATGAAGTTACATACCTCCGGTATCCCGTCTCTGCTATAATCCGAAACCTACATCCTTCTGACAGAGTCAGACCATTGCCTGCTTTTATTTCACCTGTTGTAAAGGTAGGAATTGCATATAGAGCCAAGTCATTCATCCCATTCCCCATTGTTCCAATTATACTGCACCATTATTGTGTTTGTATTTTTATTTTCCGGTTGTGTTCCTGACAATACCGCTCCTCTACTCACCTCACCCCCACCCCCCCCCCCCCCCCCCCGTGGATCAAGACTGCTTCTGTAAGGAATCAATGCACATATTCCTTGGAAGGGGGAATGGTTTTTTGGGTACACAACCATTCTTAAGTATTTGTATTAATTGTTTGTTCATTTACATCTTATACCATATATAAGGTGTCTATTAGCACGAATACAAGTCCCTTGGTTTTGTACTAGCTGTTGGATTTGACAGGGACCTGCACAAAGCTGCACCTACTGTACTGGTATCATCCTGAAGTGGGAGAATAACAAAGAATTGATGACTCTGGAGAAAAATAGCAGCATGTAAGATCCATCCTCTGATGGTTTAAAGTGGAATAGTTGTTCTCTGGCTGTACTCCTAAACGATTGGCTTGGCTTGCATCAGAACTAGTGCTTGTAATGTCCTGTTTAGATTTTGATTTTTCTTTAGGACTTGATGATGACATTTTTTTATTTGTGAACATTTCTGATTTGAACCTTCATGCATCTTCCAATGCAGTGACATCAATTCCTTTCATGCATTGACATCTATTCTGAATGGCCGACGATTTTCTTCACCAAGATTCGTTCTTCAGAAACCTGCAATAGGCTGAGAGGTGTCACAGAGCAGGAGTACTTGAATGGCTGTGTTTAATCCAGGAGTGTCAACATCTCATGGTCACTTGAGTGAATTGTCCTTGAGCGAGCAACATCGGTTTTCTACAAAATAAATAAGACATATGAAACTGACATGTAACTTAACTTTTTTTTTTAAACCTATAATGATAGTTGTTCTCATAGTGGAACACATAACATGTTTCCCATAAGTGTATTTTAGTGTCCAATAAAAGATGATGCTTTGAAGCACAATGTGACTTTCGACTCAGTGTGAAAGAAGATAATGATTAAAGTTGTTGTTGTAACATCACAATTCTATCTACTGATACTTGAAAACACACACAATACATGTTGTGTCATGAAACACTACAGCTCCGTGCAATAACTGATCTGAAGTTCATTACATGTGAGAGGCATTTCTTTGGCATGGGCTAATGAAATGCTAATGTACAACATTATATGGCCTGCACCTCATACACTCATCTCATTCTTGATGTGAACATGGATGAGACAGGTGACAGATGTCTGTGTCGAGGCCACAGGGACACAGTACTGCCGGACTACTATAGAATAACGTGTAAGAAGAAACATTAGAATTTCTGTAATGTGTACATAATTACATGAAGTATCTGTAGTGGGAGTACTTATGGCTAAATACAGCATCCCTTATGAAATCCACTATTCGTATGTGTTAGGCAACTGTATATTATCCATCTTATCACAAAAATGTACATGTGAAACTAATCGTCCAATTTTCTTTTTGTAACACCATACAACCATACATCAATGTTAATGCAGATATGTATAAATGAAATGCTGCGTTATAAAATTAACTGGTCTGTTGTACATACACTGCGATTGTTGGTTATTAATATTGCTACAATCATGTCCATCCACTGCCATGAAAGCAAAGTGACTCTTCTTCTATATTCAGCACCTAATTTGGGAAATGTGTATGAATGTTTTTAGAGATCTGTCAAACAGTAAGAGAAGCATGTAGCGCTCAATGTGGCTGACCACCAGCAACACATGCAGTGTGTCCGCTCAACAGAGGTATCGCTGGTGTTATAAGGTGGCGTATCTATAACCGTTACAATAATTTATAACTGACCGAATGAGTGAACGTATGTTTTAATATAATCGTGAATGGTGGTTTAAAAGATAGTAACATAATTATCATTTCAAATGAATATGAACTTCTTGTTCACCTTGTCAGCTTGTACACCTGTACCCTCCCCACAATACTAGACCCTACCATGACCCTGTGATGAACTGGCCTCTCTGCCCGACCACCACAGCCCCCTCGTCACCTCTATGTTGTGGATTACATATTCATTGCAGCTGGTTTTCACACACCGGTACCCATGAGCGAAATACAATATGAAGGGAGCTGACAATATAAAACACAATTAATACCATCTGGTACATGTGCCTATTATGCTCACATTAGACACAGGAAGAGAAAAAAGAACTTTCATAATACATAACGGAATGTGTTTATGAAATTATTCATATTCGCCTTTTCAATTGACAATATTACATGCAAGAATTTATTACGCAGTAAGGGCCTTTTAGAAGGTGTAAATAGATATCACATAATATAATATAATATAATTATATATATATATATATATATAATATATATATATATATATTATATGTATATATGGATCGACACATACATGAAATAGTGAATTATGCATTTGTGTGCACAGACACAGTATAACGAAGAACACAGTGATGTTAAACATTACTGTGACAAAGGATGACTGCGGGTGTGCTTTGTGGTTATGCATGTTAACCCATTGTTTGTAAAAATATTCGAACATACATTCAGCTTTCAACTATAGGGGAAAGATGTTGAATGATTTGTAAAGTAGAAGGTTGCAGTGTGTGTTATTTGGAAGATCATTACACATAATCCCTTCATGCAGGTCAAGTGGTGTATGTTGACTCCTAATGATGTAAGCCACGATAGCTGAGCCAATACATGTTTCCAAACACACATAGATAATATATATATATATTTTTTTTTGTTACAACTATATATATATATAGATATATATATCGATATACATAGAGAGAGAGAGAGATATATATAGAGAGAGAGAGACATATATACAGATATATATGTAGGTATGCTTATATTTGGAACAAACAATAAGTTTCAGTGGAAATATAGAGAAGAACTGTAACATACGACACGCGTTGTACAGTAACATTTGTCACCTCCTGGAAATTGAGATGGATAAATTCCGATATCTCTGTCCCCTGGCAAACCCTCCATGACGACAGGAAGAAATTTTTCACGCATCTGCTCCTCCAATGGAGTTAAGATTAGAGCTTGTGCTGGCGGCCCACCTCCATTGGCAGAAGCATGCATCCGTTGTGCTTGGATTTTTTTTTTTTAAGTCGCCTTGATATCATCAAATCTCTTCCGACAATTTGTGCGGTCCCTGACATGATTCCCACACGCAGACACAGACAATGTTATTTGCTCCCACATTTCTTTTCTGGAGGCTGAACTTGTCCGTCCTTGAAAGACATAAAAAATATATGACCTTACTAATTAATAGAAAAACGAACATTTTACAAAACTGCTACCTGTTCAAAGAGAAACATAACATGCTGGTTTAGGTTGAATATGTGTACCACATGAGCATTTACGTGGAAACATACAAATCTAAGAAAGCTTGCATGAATATTCTATGAACATTAGCAAACTTTTTTGACTGATTGTTATGCTCGTTATAAAGCATGAAGGATTATTTGTGTAACAATGAACTTTAATTGATAGATATTAGAGATTAATAGTTTGATATTAACACATGTCACATGAGATAGGATAAAATATTTTAGAACAATCAATGCAAAGATTGAATTACCTACTAAATGCCCATACAGAGAGTCATAGTGCTCCAAAATCCCTGTGACCAGAACTCTGTTTTCCTCTTCATTGAAACGAGGATTACGTGGCCGCTCCACACGTTTCTTCCGACCACGTCCAGCCACAGAGCTTGGCTGCTGCTGACTGGACTCTCCTTCTTCCAATGGAAGAGACTCCAAAAGCGGCCCACCACCAACCACCCCACCACCACCAGACACCACAGCACCACCAGCAACAGACACCCCACCAGTACCAGCAACAGACATCCCAGCAGCACCAGCAACAGAGCCACCACCAGCACTCACACTCCCAGCAACACCACTCACACTCGCAGCAACAGCACTACCCTGAACCCTACGTTCACTCAGACGCGTACTCACATGACTACCAGTACCACTCACACCAGCATCACTTCTCCCACGCCTTTCGGCCATAAGTATAGCACTCACAAAGAACAGAAAAGAAATTTAAACACAATCGCACTGAACACTTACAAACTGAAAACAACACAAAGATGTTAACAAAACAACACAGGACAAACCTATCACAATACACAGCAACTCATTCTGTCAATCTGAAATATGCAAATCGCCCAGCTCTGTGTGTCTCTCTCTCTCCCAACAACACAGAGAATGAATAAAAATACACGCTTCTTTTAAATGGGCCGTTCAATCAAAAACATGCTTGCTTCGGCAGATTCAGAAAGAAGTTTCATTGGCGAACCTAACACCACCTCGCCATGCACGCCGATACACCTGTGTGTGATCGGCAAATCATAGCCATAGTGGGAACAAATGTTTTCGGCTTGATTCGGAAGGGATTCTGCATTTATTGCATACGGCGAGGGAAAATCGACAAAATCATGCCGACAAGGAACACTTGGCGAGAGCAATTTTTTGGCGCTTACTGCATGAGGCCCTTAGTGTTTAAAAGCCACGCAGCTTTTCTCCGTCATTGCGGTCAATGGTGGGACCCTCATGGCCGGCGCGAACCTTTCTCACCGCCATTGACTGTCGGACCCAGTTGGGGCCGAGTGAGGGGTTCCCCTTAAGCTAGGGGCAGAAAGAATTAACCCGCTATCTAACCTAGGACCAAAGATACAATTTTAATGAGTTTGAACTTGGCTGTGACCAAGTTCCCACGCCAATTAAGTGATCAAAGCTCTTTCAAAGACATTGTATCCGCTTTTGTGGTTTTGCGGTCTGGCTGGCTGCCAGCTCGTTCCTGGAGGTCGGACTCGAGGAATCCCCATTGAAATACCTTACTCCATTCATTTTCAATGGGGAAGCTCCGCTCCTCCTCTCGGACGCCACCTACAGGTCTTCTCAGGTATCGGGCCCAAACCTGTGAAATCTCCATAGAGTTGTATGGAGCTCCAATGGCGGCCTATGGAACTGAAATGCGGGAAAGGGAACAAAGGGCCATAAACCTGTAAATACAATCAACCCTTTCCCTCCCAACCTGATCCCAGTGTATGTGGTTGGTGCATACACTGTAAGGGTAAAAACACCGATAATTGGAACCATATATACATTCAGCAAAGAGAACACATCTTACCCTGAGGCAGGGGAATAAAAATACATGTAATCACTCTGACTGTGGGAACATGATAACCAAAGGGACATACATGTTGGAAGTGAAGCAGGGGAACATATGTATTAAAGGTACATTTCTGGTTAACCCCTTGTCATGGTAATTTGTGATAGAATATAATATACACAAATAACTGGGTTGAATTGAACATGACTTAGATATAATAAAGAGAATTTATTCCTTAGATAGGTGAACACACAAGATAGTACAACAAACAGACAAGAAATAACACTTAGGAGTTGGGGTGATGAAGTAATCAGGTTACAGGATTAGCAATTCACACAGCAATCAGGCATCAAGTAGTAAGTAAAATCGAAGACTCTGAGCATAGGACTGACACTGGTTTATATGGGATTCCAGTCCTATACTTTGTCATTGAGTGCAGGTCATTGGAGAACAATTTTCTGCACCCAATCTCTAACGTGGGAACATTGATAGATCATGCCCCCCAGCTTGTTGGCACATGCGTACTTCTGGCCCTGGGGGTCTCATTTCTCTAGCCCCACACAAAAGTCAGGGCGCCTACATGTCTACCAGACCTGGATCTGGTCAGGAAACCCTTTGTCTGTAAGTGTGAATTACAACACTTACAGACCACTCAAGCCCTGCGTTTCCCCGTCCTAATGTATACAGCCAGAGTGGCTGAGCCTTTGATCAGGGGGTCTGTTTTAGACAATGGGTCGCCCCCCCTGAGCATTTACATTAAACAGAGTCAGAAACCTTTGCGGGCTTTTATCCCTGCTTCAAAAAACAATACATTTTTCAATATCAAGATATATTAAAATAATCCGTTCGGCTGGGCCGAGCGGGCTGAAACTTGCCAGACCCTCATGCCGGAGGTGACTTTCCATGGCGACCAAGTTTCAGCTCACTGCGACCCACCGGGCCGGAGATACAAAAATACAGTTTAAAAACCCTTTTGAACATGAGGCTTTTTTCCACCATGCAAAGTCAATGGCAGAAACCAGCTGCTCTTCCCTCCGCCATTGGAGACAATGGCGCGACCCTCGTGGCGAGCGCGACCCTTTACGGGGGTCCTTAATCCTTGGACCCGGTGGTGATCGAGTGTGGGGGTTCCTAGGATCTAGGGGCAATTTTTTTTTATTCCTGGGTGCCCTAGAACCTAAGTTTCCCATGCCAATTGTGTTTGAACTTGACCTAGTGTGATCAAAAGCTCTCTTATAGATATTGTATCCGCTTCTGTGGTCTGCGGTTTGGATGGCTGCCAACCCGTTCCTGGAGGTCGGAAACACATTATTACAGGGGAATACACATTTGGGTACTGGAGCAAGGTAAAAACACATTACTGGACCGGAGTCCAGTTAACCCCTTGCCTCCCCAGTGAGGTCAGGGGGTGGCCATATGGGGTGTAACCCCTTTAATACCGGGTCAATCCCTCTCTCCCTCTACACCTCCCCTTCTTAATGGGTGCCCTATGGCCCACTGTCCCTCACGGGGAGTTGGTCACCTTTGGCACCATTAATGAACTCAGGCTCAGAGAGATAGTCTTGATGAGAAAGTCCATCAGCGTTGCTGTTTTCACTACCCTTCTTGTGTTGGATAATGAACCCGAATTCGTGAAGAGCCAAGCTCCACCTTAATAGCTTGGCATTCTCCCCTGATGCCCTCTGAAGCCAACTCAGGGGGTTGTGGTCAGTAATGACTGTGAAAGCCAGCCCATACACGTAAGGATGAAGCTTTCTGAGTGCCCACTCAATGTCCAAGCACTCTTTCTCAATGGTGGCATACACTGGCGACACACTTTATTCGAGCTCGGCTAGTCCCACGAATTCGGGTATACCCGGGTGTATTGAGGTTTGTGACTGTTTTCTGCCCGAGTGCATTGAGGTATTTTCCAGGCAGGGATTGAAGCATTTTATTCCCGCTGGCTGCAATACTGCACAGTATATATATATACTGCATTACAATTCATGAATTTATGCCATCTGGTAGACACGCAAAGCATTGCAGCCTATTAAATCCTAATCATTATCATTTAACAGATCAAGACAGTGTTTTTGTCCCCACTTTTGAAGATTGGGACAACTCTGGCAGTTTTCCAGGTCTTAGGGATATGGCCTGCAGACAGGATAGAGTTGACTATGGACGCAATTGGTTTGGCAATGGCTGGGGCACCAAGTCGTAGGAACCTAGATTGTAGTAAGTCGGGTCCACATTGGCTGCTTAGTTTTAGTTTGAGGAGCGCTTGTGTAATCTCCTCTTCAGATACTGGGCTAAATTGAAAATTGTGGGCAGTGTTGGGAGGGGTGGGACTGTAGGGATACTCCCAGGATGAGATTCATGTTTGGGGTTTGTGCTGCGTTTCGCTAATAAGTTAGTGGCACACCCCACAAAGTAATCATTGAATGCATTTGCAATGTCAGTGGGGTTTGTCAGAGTAATATCCCCCTTAGTGATATTACTTGGTTGTTGATGGTTAGGAGGCTGGAATATATTGTTGATAACTTTCCAGAAGTTAGCTGGGTTTGATGTATTTTGGTGGAGATTGTCAGCGTAATATTGTGCTTTTGCATGCCTTGTTTGCCTTGTGCACATGTTCCGCATGCATCTGTAGTGATTGAGATCCTTGGTAGTGACAGTTACTTTGTAGCTTTTCCACAAGGCATCCCTGAACTGGTAGAGTGCTATAAGGTCAGGTGTAACCCATGGAAGGTGGGCCCCCCGTACCCTTATTTTGCGTAGTGGAGCATGGGTATCGCAGAGTTTTAAGAACTCGGATTGGAAATAGTCGAGCGCAGATTCGGGGTCGGGAATTAAATCGATTCTGTGCCATGGGCAGTTGGTTAGGTCATCCAGAAACTGTTGTGGGTTAAAGTTTTTAAATGTTCTAGTGAGGAGAACTTTAGGGCTTGAATGGGGCGGTTTAATTTTCCTTACACAGTACACTATTGCATGGTCACTGAAAATATCAGGAAGGATGCCAGAGGATTGGATTCTGCTGGGGTTTGAGGAGATAATCCAGTCTAGCAAGGAATGGTTATGCGATTTCAGGTTTATCCGTGTGGTTTGGGAAATGAGTTGCGATAGGTTAAGTGACTTGAGTTGTATCTGGATTTTGTGGTTTTTAGGGTCAAGCCAATTGAAGTTGAAATCCCCAAGAACTAGCAGCTCACTCTTCTCATTCAGAGAGGAAATGGAGGCAAGAAATTGGGTGATATCAGTCAAGGATTGTAGAGGGGCTTTAGGGGGGCGGTAGATGCCAGAGAGCAAGATGGGCTTAGAAAAGGTTAGGCAGATTTTGCCAACTAGAGTTTCAAAAGAGGGTGGACTTGGTGGGCAATTTAACAGTGTAAATTGTAAGGTGTCTGCAATATAAAATAACACCCCTCCTCCTCTCTTTGACCTATCTCTCCTAAAAATGGAGTATCCCTGAATGGCGATATTTGCATCAGGGGTTTTAGGGGATAGCCATGTTTCTGTAAGAACGATGGCTTTGGGTTTATGCATAAGGCACCATGCCCTTAGTTCGTCCAGTATGGGCTGCAGGCTCCGGATGTTTATATGGGCGACAGATAGCCCTTTTTGGAATTTAAAGGTGGAATTCTCAGGGGCATGGGACAGAGCTGAAATGGGAGGACCTGGGTTAGGTTCAATATCACCTGCTAAAGAGAGTAATAGTATGAGTAGAAATTTGGGTAGTTGTTTGCAAGTTGTAGATTTGTGGTGTTTTCCATTAGAGTGAGCAGTGGTTGGTGTGCTGGTTTTTAGAGTTCTCCACCAACATTCAGTAGATGGTGCAAGGCTTTTGAGTAGTCCAGGGTGTATGGTGATGTTGGGTGTGGGCCAGGATGGAGGAGTTTGTAGTGGATAGAGGGAGTAACATCTCCATGAGACCAGGAGAAAGAAAAAAATTAAAATACATAGCAGGTTCATGATGGCAGAGGTAGGCAGTGCTGCAAGGAGCTAATGTGAGCAGAGTGAGTGTGAGCAGACTAAACAGCAGGTGTGTGCCTGTTCCTTGTCAAATGTTTCGCTGTATTGCAATGCTAGAGTCAGTTCAGGGTTTCAGTGTATTGTGCAGTCAGTTTTGGGAGAGACTGCACTGAGTACGTTGTAAAGGGGTGGGGGGTTGAAATATGCAGGTTAGCAAGCATGGGATCATAGTGTGATCTGAATAGCTTACCGTTTGTTGTCTTGAGTAAAAGAGTTTGCAGAAAGAAGCAGTCCCCAGTCACCTCTAGTCAAACTGTAGTCTAACTGTATTTATCACTTAAAAAGCTCACTTTAAATGCCTCACTGTCTAATGCCTAATGCAGTTCCAGGCCTTATAAGTACTACGCCTTATAATGATACTATATATGTACCTGTGACCTGTATTAACTATGCTATATATGCCATAAAATACTTGTAATCCATAACAATACCACGTGCAAGTTCCCATGGCAGGTTTCCTTCTGGTGCGCTTGCACCTTTGCTCTTCACACTGTTCCCCTGCTCTCAGGTCAAGCCCAATATGCATTGCATTGCAATATGCATTGCAGTGAGTGTGCCAGGGTGGTTTCTGTACGAGCGCGTACATCCCTGGTTGACGCTCACCGTTGCATTTTTGTATGTGACCTAGGCGGGGCAAACTTTGTGTGGGGGCGCGTGCGTGTCATTATGATGCTCAGTGTGTTTGGCTTATGCGCATGCGCCTGTACACTGGCGACACACTTTATTCGAGCTCGGCTAGTCCCACGAATTCGGGTATACTCGGGTGTATTGAGGTTTGTGACTGTTTTCTGCCCGAGTGCATTGCGTTATTTTCCAGGCAGGGATTGAAGCATTTTATTCCCGCTGGCTGCAATACTGCACAGTATATATATTTATATACTGCATTACAATTCATGAATTTATGCCATCTGGTAGACACGCAAAGCATTGCAGCCTATTAAATCCTAACCATTATCATTTAACAGATCAGCCGCCCGTCAGCCAGGCATGAACCATGGCTGGGAAGGCAAACGCAACGGGGCTTGTCTGAGGTGAGGAGCGGCGCATTCCAGGTATCTGCCCGGTACAAACTGGGCATTTGCTCGAATAAAGTGTGTCGCAGCAGTATGTTTTAGCTGCCTCCCTGCTCTGTGGGCACTCTCCATTTGTTTAAGAGTAAGCATGCCAGTAGTTATTGAGTGTCCAGGGCACGGCTAGTGTGCACGACGCAGGGGCGTGCACACTTAATTAGGAATGCCAGGTGCTGATGTGCGCACCATGGGTTGGTTCCTAGGTATAAGCTTTATGATTGGTGTGTTATTCTACCATTTATCTATTCATACATTGTGAATATTGCTATATGTATACCTTGAGAAAGCTTTTCTTTTAGCATGTAATGCGTTGGTGCGGCAACGCTATTGCTATTTTTTGTCCTATGACCAATGATTTAATATATTTTTCCATGGAAAGCGCACTTTCCCGCTTATGAAGTTTGGATGCCCTCAAATGTTTCTGCCACTTCCTGCAATATTTTGCAAACCGCTCCCAATAAAACAAATACCAAAGAAAAATGGATACAAGAGGAACCGAAAATGCAGCAGCAGAAGGCAGAGCCATTCACAAAAACATTGCCCTTATCGGGGATGACATTATGATCCTTACTACCAACTGATACCCTACAGAGGCTCATCTGTTATATTGAGTTACAGCTCCTAAAAAAGCATGTCACTTTTATTTAAAATATTCAGTTATTTACTTTTCAATATGCTGATGTAAAGCATTTTATTTTTTTGTTTTCTGTTTAGAATTGTAAGATTTTTAGTAAAATCTAATCTTACGTTAGGTGAGGTTTATACATTTTTGCTTGACGTATTTGTAACTTTATTACTGATAAATCTACATATATACAGTAAGTCCTCGGTATCCTATTTGATTACCAGGGTAAACTATGCAGAAAACCCAAACAGTGCATCTAAACCTTCAACACGTGTAAATGTGCATTAGAAATGTATAGCAGTAACCGGCTATATAAGGCAGCAGTTCCTCTTGCCCAACAATTGTAGGAATATATATGCAGTGAGTTGAAAAAGTCACTTGAGTAGGCATGCACTTTGTAACATTACTCATTGTCTTCCTTGTAGGCAGAGTGGCTTGAACTGCATGGCGTGCTCCAATCCAAACAGCAGCAGCATCACAGAGAGAACAGGAAACGGAGGTCGGTGCACAGCCAAAGAAAACTCCCCCATGCAAGGTAAATGCAGTAAAAAGTCTATTTATAGGCACATACAGGTTAAAAAACACTCTAACGCCTTTTGCGTGGGAGGCGCTTTATCAAACTCTGATACATGAGACTTTTAAATTGATTTGACTATCTATACCCCCTATCTATACCCCCGATATCGAGAGAGAGAGAGAGAGAACGAACCTATGCAGGGAAAGAATAAAAGAGAAAAACATCATAGGCCAATATATCTGAGCAATTCAGGAGTTAGATGGTAAGATTTACACACAATTAGTTCAGCAAAAATCAGCCTTTAATCCTCAATGGGACTCAGGAACTCTGCTTCCAGCGGTTGATCTTTAATTTATCTGTGATCTTTTGTGTCCTCTGGATTTTTGCTCCACACGATACTCCAGACAGCTATTTCAACATCACCATCCGTCTGCTCAAGCGGTCTTGGTGCTGCAACCTGCTGCAATAGGAGGGCTGAGGGCTCCGCGGTGGTGTGAGGAGAACCAGGATAGGGAACATATATATATAAGACAAGCAAGTATAAAAAATAAGACTCTTTGTCAGCTTACTCCAAAGCGCACAATATTAGACATTTGCACATTTATAAAAAATAGTTCATGGTCATGGCTACAATCATTGCAGTGCTGAGTCTTGTTTTACAATTTTTTTTAGATATATATATATAATTTTAGAGCAGTTATATATTACTATTTTGTCATATTTGTGACTCATTTTTGTGACATTTTCCCCACCTGGCTCTTATCTGTTGTCACCTTTACAATACTGTACATAGAAATTACACACAGCATATACTTAGTTTTTTCTGGTCTTTAGAATTATTATTTAGAGTGTTTGATTAAAACCATAGATCAGTGAGAGGCACCATATTAAGTTCACAACTCCCTGGTCCATATTCAATGAAATGCAAGGTAAGATCAGGTAACCGGTAATTACCTTCCATTCAGTTATAATCGCTTCATAGTTAACTGCACATTACTTCACTCCATTATTCAATGTACTATCACAGTCAAGTGATAAATAAAACAGTTGATTTGAAAGGATTTCCTTAGTTGAAAAGACGTATTACATTAGTCAAACTGTTACACGCTCCTTATTTTTATTTAACCAATTAGGAACTTGTTCTATAATACTAAGGCTTAGTACTGGAACTTATTAGTGCAATTGACCAATGGCATTCATTGCACACCCTTCTCACTACCAGTAAAAGTGGCACATGACTATACTCAATGGTAATAGCTAAACATTTTATTTATTAGGCACTGGCATTTCTCCCCAAAATATGTTATAGTTGCAATGGGCTCCTCCTTCTGATAGACTTTAGTCTGAGCTGGATGTAATTATTTAAAAGATCAATTAACTGCTTTTAGCCTTACTGGCACAATTGAAAAAGACAACATAGCAAAAGTACTAGAGTAAAACAGACAATGAAATACGAAAGATATAGGATTTGGTTGACAAATATGTATTTCTAGGTATGTACAGTACAGCTTTGAGCCTGCTATTTTACTGTTAGGTTTTTTTTAACAACTAATAAAGTGATAAAGTGAGGGATTGGTGAAGGCATTAAGATATATTTTTGTCTTGCCCGAGAATATTGTTACCAAAACATGCCATTGTGAATTTAAATGTAGGGAGTTAAAGAAACATCTGGACATGCCGAAACAACCTGCATTCATTTATGTTATTTAAGTTGTAAAATCATATTCAATCTTGACTCACTGAGGAAATCAAACATAAATGTCCTGCTGATTTTGACAGTCATACAGCAAAAACACCCACTAATGAGCATTTAATAGTAACCAAAAGTTTTGAATTAAGTACAAAGCCCTTTTGATTACTTATTCCACTAATTTAAAGTAAATGCTTTTACAGATGGCATCTGTTAGGCCACAGAGCGTGCGCTGCATTTATATGTAGTAATTGGAAATAGATTCCAGCTTTGGTAGACAGACAGTACAAAATAAGATCAAACATGAAAATCTGGGGAAACATTCACCATCTATTATTTTCTGAAGATCTTCTTAAATGCTTATCCAATAACAAAATACAATAGAGAAAGGTAATTTAGAAAATACCATGGCAAATTATCACCTACTGTAGAACTAAGTGATCTAGACATAGAAATAAAACTCAACATTTGGTTTTCCCATTTACATGCTATAAATTTAATATAATATTTCCATTCCTCCTCCAACTTTATCAGATTACAATAAAACTTCCATGAAACACTCAAAAACCTTTCAGATGTTTTAAGCAATTTAGAAAATGCAAAAGAAACAAATGAAACAGAAAAATAGAGACACTGATTAACAGATTAGCAATTTGTTCAAGATAGAAGCTTTGCATATGACCGAGAGATACAGTGCATCATGTACAGGTAGCCTACTCAATTTTTAGCGTTTGTCAGATTACCATCAGACTGTGCAGTGTAATTACTCTTCATGTTTGAGTTTAAATATAGATTAATATTATGTACTGTATGCATGGCCTGTACCCGGCTGAGACATTAGGAAATGTCTACATTATTAAAATATCTTTATGACTCATCATTTCAAACTGTGTTTTGACAAATTACATTATAATTCACTCTGTGAATTTTGTCAGAGAATAGTTCGAAACTAGATATTGTTTTTCATGACTGCACAAGTAGGTAGTTTACTTTAATCTTAATATTAAAAACATTTCAATAATTTTAATAATGATGGAATATGGACTTTCATTAAATCAGCACAGACCCATCTTGAATTTTAGTAGATTCAGCATAATAGATATTGTTTGTTAAAACACATCTAACACATGTCACATTGAAAACAATAATTTTTAACACACACACACACACACACACACACACACACACACAGGTACATACTGGGTATTTGCTCGAATAAAGTGTGTCGGTGCAGTATGCCACCTCCCTGGGGAGCAGTTTATGACTGAGGTACACCACGGGGTGCTCTCTGCCATCATCCCCCACCTGGCTCAACACAACCCCAATGCCAAAGTCCGATGCATCAGTTTGTATGAGAAAGTGTTTGGTGTAGTCCGGGGCAGCCAGTATGGGGGCCCCAGCCAGGGCAGTTTTCAGTGCCTGAAATGCAGTTTCACAGGCAGGAGACCAGGTAATAAGCACAGGCAGTTGCGTTCTTGTCAGGTCAGTCAGGGGTTTGGTCACGGCGCTGTACTGTGGGACAAACTTCCTATAGTACCTATAGTACCCTGCGGTGCCCAAAAATGCCTGTGACTATGGCTTCTACCTTGGCTGGCTCTAGTTTTAGGTGTCCTCCACCCACCCTGTGCCTGAAGGTACAGGACCTCTGCCATCCCTACCATACACTTTTTAGGTTTCAAGGTAAGCCCAGCCTCCCTAATCCTAGCCAACACCGCAGCTACATGTCCTAAATGGGATTCCCAGGAGTTACTAAAGACAGCAATGTAATGTAGATAAGCCCTTGCATAACTTTGCATCCCTTCCCGTAAGCGGTTGACCAGGCGTTGGAAGGTAGCCGGGGCATTTTTCATTCCAAATGGCATCACCAAGAATTCATAGAGGACACTTGGGGTGATAAATGCTGACTTCTCCCTAGCCTCCAGGGTCAGTGGGATTTGCCAATAGCCTTTGCTCAAATCCATGGTGGTCAGATACCTTGCCACGCGAGTTCATCTAATACTCATCCATGCGGGCCATGGGATAGGCATCTGAGACTGTCCCAGCATTGAGCAAGGGGTAGTCCACGCAAAACCGGGTGGTCTTGCCCTTTTTAGGAACTAGAACTACCGGACTTGCCCAAGGGCTCTGGGATGGGGTAATTACCCCTAGGGTCAACATCTCCTCTATCTCCCTCTCTATACTGGTCTTAACCTCTGCTGACACTCTATAAGCGTGCTTATGTAGAGGTTGCAGGTCCCCAGTGTCCACTGTGTTTTCTGTGAGGTGTGTTTTCCCTGGCATGTCAGTGAAGAGAACCCTATACTTTGCTAGCATGTCCCTGGCTTCTTTCTCCTGCCCCCCTATCTCCACCTGTTCCACAGTGTTTCCCTGCCTAGCTTCCCCCCGAAGATCAGGCAGAGCATTGCTCGCCGGATCCTCCAGCAGTGGGCTACAAATCGCCATCACTGCTCCCATACTCGGTGCTCTGTATTCCTTTAACATGTTAATGTGGTATGTCTTATGCCTATCTGGCTCTACCTGTATAACATAGTTGTACTCATTCATCTTTCGGATAACCAAGTACGGTCCCGACCAAGCAGCCATCAGTTTGTTCTCCCGAGTGGGTTTGAGAACAAGCACCTGCTGTCCTGGGATGAATTCCCTGCAACGGGCATTCCGGTCATACCATTGCCTCTGCTTGGTCTGAGCGGCCCTGAGGTGGTCCTGAGCCACCCCCATGAGCATCTCTAACCAGTCTCAGAGATCTACTACATACTAGATCACTGAAGCATCAGTAGCAGTAGCCTCCCCTTCCCATCCCTCCTGGAATAGGTCCAGAGGTCCATGTACCCTGCGGCCATATAGTATCTCGATGGGGGAAAAGCCTGTAGATTCCTGCGGTACCGCTTGGTAGGCAAACAGCAAGTGCTGTAAATGAATCTCTCAGTCTTTCCCCTCCGCCTCTATAAAGGTCCGAAGCATCTGCTTCAGGGTACCGTTAAACCTCTCACATAATCGATTTGTCTGGGGATGGTAAGGGGTAGTACGCCGGTGCTCTACACTGCATGCATCCCAGAGACACTGTAACAGTTCACTCATGAACTGAGACCCTTGATCGGTTAGGATCTCACTAGGGAAACCTACCCTAGCAAAAATGTTCAGTAACGCTGCCGCAACTGTCCTGGCATTTATGGTGCCAAGCGCCAAGCGCTACCACCTCAGGGTACCGGGTGGCAAAATCCACCACCGTGAGGATGTAGCGCTTCCCTGACCTGCTAGGAATCATAAGGGGTCCTACAAGGTCCATCGCTACCTTCTGGACAGGTTCCCCTATTACTGGTAGTGGGTTCAGGGGTGCCTTCACACGGTCACCCGCCTTACCTACCCGCTGGCAGGCATCACAGTAGCGGCAGAAAGTGCCCACATCCCAGGACGCCCCCGGCCAGTTGTAATGATGCAATAGCCGGGCTCGCGTTCTGTTGACCCCCTGATGTCCCGCTAGCGGAATAGAGTGAGCTACCCGTAACAGTTGCTGTCTGTACCCCTGGGGCACTACTAGCTGTCGCTTACCGGTCAATCCTTCCTCTATCCCCAGGATCCCCGCTTCTCTGTACAGGACTCTCCGGTGCCATAGACTCAATGCCCTCCCCTGCCTGAGATTCGGATGCCCGAAGTCTCATGCCAGCCAGGCTGGGGTCTGTCTTCACTGCCTCCCTAAACTGGGCTCCTAATTCTGGCCACCCCCCAGTCATGTCTATGTCGGGGGAACGGGGTACGGTGAGAGGGAACAGTGAGTCAGTCTGTGGTTGCAACTCAGCCTGGCTTACCTCACTGAACTCCTCAGCGTCCTCCGCTTCCATTGGTCCATTGGTCCCATTGGACCCGCCATCGCCGCCGTCTGGCTCCGGGTGACTGCCGCTACAGCAGCGGGTCTTGGTACCCGATCGTAGGTGCAGGTCATCGGTCCCAGATTGTTGCCGAGGAGAACCTCTGCATCCAAACCAGGCAAAACCCCCACCTCCCGCACACCCTGTCCCTCCCCCCAATCCAAAAAGATCCTGGCAATCTGCAGGATTCGCGGCTCTCCATCCGCCACGGTGATCTGCATCCCGGATCCCGGGAGCAATTCCTCTGGTCGGACCATATCAGGTCGGACCAGGGTTACTGCAGCACCTGAATCCAACAAGCCGATTGCTTGTCGGTCACCGACTATGACCGTGGTGAGGTGTCTTCTCCGGCCATCAGTTTGCTGCATTGTGGCGCTGGGATGTCCCCATCCAAGCTGTAGGCACCGAAGAAATCGGGACAGGCGTTGCATGGGATGTCTCGCTGGGAGTTGTTTCCATGATCGGCCCGGGATCCTTGGTGGAAGCCACCCACACGCGGGCTACCTGCTTCGCAGCTGGGGTGCGTTTCCCCTGATGGGGTCCGCTGGAACGCAGGGGTTCTGGGAAATCTGGTCGGATGTGACCGGTGCAGTTGCAGTTGTAGCACCGGCGCTCGTGCTGGAGCTCTCCCGACTTCGGTGGACTGCTGCCCGCAGGCGGCCTCTGAGTCCATTGGGGAGTACTGCCTGATTTCTTGGCTGGGGCCGCCGCCGCTGCTTTGGCGGCTGCCTTGGCGGGCATCAGCGACCGGCTGGAGACGTACACTGGCGACACACTTTATTCGAGCTCGGCTAGTCCCACGAATTCGGGTATACCCGGGTGTATTGAGGTTTGTGACTGTTTTCTGCCCGAGTGCATTGAGGTATTTTCCAAGCAGGGATTGAAGCATTTTATTCCTGCTGGCTGCAATACTGCACAGTATATATATATATATACTGCATTACAATTCATGAATTTATGCCATCTGGTAGACACGCGAAGCATTGCAGCCTTTTAAATCCTAATCCTTATCATTTAACAGATCAGCCGCCCGTCAGCCAGGCATGAACCCAGGCTGGGAAGGCAAACGCAACGGGGCTTGTCAGAGGTGAGGAGCGGCGCATTCCAGGTATCTGCCAGGTACATACTGGGTATTTGCTCGAATAAAGTGTGTCGGTGCAGTAGTCATCCGCGAGCCTCGCTGCCTCCTGGTGAGTCTTGGGCTTTTTATCGTACACCCAAGCCCTCACCGCTGGAGGACACTGCTGCATGAGCTGCTCCTGGAAAATCAGATCCAGCAGGACCTGGTAAGTCTTTGCCCCACAGCCCTCCACCCATCTGAGCCCGTACAGTGCCATGCGGGTAACGTAAGTCACATAAGACTCCAGGGGCTGTCTCTCTTCCAGCCGGAGTTTGCCCGGTAGGCTTCAGGGGTGAGACCATATTGGAATAACAATAGCTATTTTCAATGATCATAGTCATCGGCATATTCCTCTGGGAGCGCCATCATGGTCTGCTTAGCCAGACCGGACAGCAAGGGGTCCAATCGCATGACCCAGTGATGGGGAAGCACTTTGTACCGCCTGCACTGCATTTCAAAGTTCTTTAGGAAACTGTTGATCTGGTCGTTACCTTCCACAAACTTGGTGAGGCTGTGATGGTCCAGCTTGGAGTATCTCGGTCTTGGTGGGCAGGGGGGCAATAAGCGTGTCGGTTCACAGCCATTGTCAGGATCTGCATCCACTCCTCCAGTGTCCCTCTGTCACTCGACGCGGTGATCAGCACCAGCATTTCAGGGGTGAACGGACTGGTAGCCACAGCAACCAGTGTCCCTCCTACTGCACTGCTCCATACCCTGCTCTCCAGGCGGTTGCAAGACGGCGAGCCGAGCTGTACTTTTGGGCTCCCCAAGCTGCGATACATAGTCTCTGATCGCCTCCTCCATCTGCTCGACATCTCTGCCCTCCATGGGCAGTCTGTATTCGCGGCACTTGTCCCATATCTGATCCCTTGTCCGGACATTAGATGAGCTGGCACTTTCGCTCATGGTTCAAGGCTGGTAGGTGTTCGGTCTGAACAGTGAGGTGGTGTTATAGCTCGTGTTATATGTTGTACACCCGGGTGTTCAATATCTTTAGCCTTAGGAAATCGCAATTCACCCGAGTTCCAACTGTATTACAGAGTCCGCAGTAAACTGTAATACAGGTCCAATTCAATCCCGCCACTGCCACCAGTTTATTATGTATTCCTTAGATAGGTTAACACACAAGATAGTACAAATAACAGACAAGAAATAACACTTACTTAGGGGTTGGGGTGATGAAGTAATCAGGTTACAGGATAAGCAATTCACACAGTAATCAGGCATCAAGTAGTTGTTAAAATCGAAGACTCTGAGCATAGGACTGACACTGGTTTATATGGGATTCCAGTCCTATACTTTGTCATTGAGTGCAGGTCATTGGAGAAAAATTATCTGCACCCAATCTCTAACGTGGGAACATTGATAGATCATGCCCCGCAGCTTGTTGGCACATGCATACTTCTGGCCCTGGGGGTCTCATTTCTCTAGCCCCACACAAAAGTCAGGGCGTCTACATGTCTACCAGACCTGGATCTGGTCAGGAAACACTTTGTCTGTAAGTGTGAATTACAACACTTACTGCTGCGGCCGAGTTTATTCGAGCATTTGCCCGTTCTCGGCCGCAGCAGTTACCTGGCGCGCGCCGGAGGGTGCCGGGCGCGCGCCGAAGCAGCGGAGGAGAGGCATGCCGATCGCGGCTTCCCCCTCTCCTCTCCAGGTCCGCCGGGTCCCCCGGAACCCCCTGCCGCCGTCCCCCACATCGCGGGACACCAGGGCTCCCTCGGGGAGCCCTGGACGTGCGTGCAGGGGGCGCAGGCACCCGATGACGCGTGACCGCGCATCGGAGACGCGCGGCACGCTGAGGGGCTGCCACTTGCAAGCCGGGAAATCTCCCGGCTTGCGGTACTGGCCACACTGCAATAAAGTGTGTCGCCAGTGTACAGACCACTCAAGCCCTGCGTTTCTCCGTCCTAATGTATACAGCCAGAGTGGCTGAGCCTTTGATCTGGGGGTCTGTTTTAGACAATGGGTCGCCCCCCTGAGCATTTACATTAAACAGAGTCAGAAACCTTTGCGGGCTTTTATTCCCGCTTCGAAAAACAATACATTTTTCAATATCAAGATATATTAAAATAATCCGTTCGGCTGGGCCGAGCGGGCTGAAACTTGCCAGACCCTCATGCCGGAGGTGACTTTCCATGGCGGCCAAGTTTCAGCTCGCTGTGACCCACCAGGCCGGAGATACAGAAATACAGTTTAAAACCCCTTTTTGAACATGAGGCTTTTTTCCGCCATGCAAAGTCAATGGCAGAAACCAAAACTTTGCAACTACCCTGACTCCGTTCTGTTGCCCCGAGAGGGTCGGTATTTGCCATGCAATCCTGTCGGAACTAGGACTACATGGTGGCCGAATCTCAGCCCTCTAGGTTGGACAGAACTGGAGTTATGGGCTCTGTGTTTCTGCTCATTCGGACTTAGTCGTTTTTATGCGCTGCTCTTCCCTCCGCCATTGGAGTCAATGGTGTGACCCTCGTGGTGAGCGCGACCCTTTACGGGGGTCCTTAATCCTCTGACCCTGTGGTGGTCGAGTGTGGGGGTTCCTAGGATCTAGGGGCAAAAAGAATTTTATTCCTGGGTGCCCTAGATCCTAAGTTTCCCACGCCAATTGTGTTTGAACTTGACCTAGTGTGATCAAAAGCTCTCTTATAGATATTGTATCCGCTTCTGCGGTCTGCGGTTTGGATGGCTGCCAACCCGTTCCTGGAGGTCGGCATCGAGGAATCCCCATTGAAATGAATGGCTCCATTAACTTACAATGGGGAACCGCTGCTTCTCCTCTCGGGTGCCACCTGCTGGTCTTCTATGGAAACGGGCCCAAACCGCCGGATTCACCATTGGAATGCATGGAGCTGCAATGGCGATCTATGGGAAGCTGCAAAATGGAGCCTGTAAAGGTTGGAACATGGAACAAAGGGCTATAATCTTTTCCTAACTATTAACCCTTCTCCTCCCGAACGGATCCCAGTGTGAGTGTTGGTGCAGACACTGGAATGGGGGAAACACATTATTACAGGGGAATGCACATTTGGGTACTGGATCAAGGTAAAAACACATTACTGGACCGGAGTCCAGTTAACCCCTTGCCTCCCCAGTGAGGTCAGGGGGTGGCCATATGGTGTGCAACCCCTTTAATACCGGGCCAATCCCCCTCTCCCTCTACACCCCTCACTTCCCAGACAGTTGTAAGTGGTGCCTAATGGGGATGACCCCTTTATTTCTGGCTTGGCACCCCATTACATCATACTGTTGGCCTGAGAATAAATGATGTACTGTACTTGTGGCCTACTGTAACGTATTGTTGTTTTTCCCTTACACTGTAGGGAGACAGCTGCACTACCAATCCTGTTACAAAGTATTTTACAGTAGTTATACAGTAGTTATAATGTATAATGAGTTCTGTATACAGTAGTTTGACAATAGTAACTGCATAGTCCAATATGGAGTAGTTATACTGTAAACAATGCCATTACAGTATATGCACTTGACTGCACTAATTTTTTCTTTCCTTTTCAGAGAGATCTGCACTAAAAAAGGACGTGAGGGGGGAGGGGGTATCATGTATAAATTGTGTGAAGTGTGTGTATAGTGTATCTACAGTCATGATTTACACAACCCCCCCCCCTCTCTCAATGAACTTCAGAATGCAACGTGACCATGACAAAGAAGAGAAAGACTGAAAATTTGTATTACTGTTTTTATTATTATAAATTTGCATTATTCATAATTATTTGTATTTTTCATTCTTCCATGATTATCCACCGGCCCTTAATTTTCAACTGACAGAAGAACTACAGTACGTGTACAAAGAGGATAAAGACTGAAATTTATATTATTCATGATTATTTGTATTTTTTATTCCTGATAAAATAAAATATTTCTTTACATTCATGATAATCATAATCATTTAAACAGCCCCCCACCCCACACGTTGTAAGGCTTGTGTGTAAAGTGGTGGGGGGGAGTGGTTGAAGGGCCAAGAAGGGCTAATCAGATTAATATTAAATTCGGGAAGGGATTATCACATTTGTGAGAGGTGTCGATAAGAAGTTGAAAGCCTTGAGCCTTGTGTGTGCGGGGGTGGGGAAGCTGTATGATGGATTACCTGTAGTTCAAAGAAATATATTCAACAGGTCACCATAATGTTTTGATCTCCACACCCCCAAATAAAAATCACATTACTATGCAACCCACCTCATAAAGAACGGGCATGACTAGTGTCGAATTAAAAAGCAACAGTACTGATTGATTCTCAGAATATCAAGAATTGTTATGCAGGCACATGTCAAGAAACAAAAAATAAATAACAAAAAAAAATACATTTTTTTCCGACTAGAACTTCTAATTGAATGGGAAGTCATACACGCATGCGCAGGAATGTAATGTCACGCTCGGGAAGATTCAAGCCAGAAAGCCATCCATTACAAATGAATGGTGTGGGAGAGGTGTCGATAAGAAGTTGAAATCCTTGAGCCTTGTGTGTGTGCGGGGGCAAGGTGGAGAGCGCTGTATGATGGATTATCAGTTCAAAGAAATATTTTCAAAATGTCATCATAATGTTTAATGCGCCGAAATGTGATACTGTAACACGCCTATGCGTTTCAACAATGTTCAAAGGAGACATACTATACAGTACACGCATGCGCATAAAATAAACAATATGAAAAGAAGTAAAAGTATTCATTACTAAATAATACATATACTGTACTGTAGAAATGTGATAATTTTATATTCGAAGAAGACGCAACGTTATATTTTTGTAATACTGTATAAATCTTCAAATTTAAAATTACTGCGCGCACACACTCAGACTTGCAGAAAATGTACGGCTGTACTGTAGGTTGAATTGCTATTAGACTTTTAAGACAATAGCTCGCGATCGCCCACCTGAGTTTTTAGAGGGTATTGCAGTATTGCAGACAGCACTAAAAATCCGAGCGCTAACATCGCAAACTGCTCCGGAAAAAAAGAAAACAGACCGCGTCTGGCCGCGGTTATCAGAGCGGCGCGGCTACGGCCACCTTAGGATAAAGGCAGTCACAGCTTTATGTCTCAGTAACTACATGGTGTCACATACAGTTCACTAATATTTAATAGAGCTAATACCAGGTCAAATTTGGAAACAAATTTGGATGCACTAGTCTTTTTCTGATGTTGCAGTAGTAATTTGGGATTTAAAGGAATACACACATTCATGTACAATTAGACTATTCCTACTACCTACTCCTCTACGGGGATTTTAAGCATATTTTATTATTTTGCATGTCACATGATATTTTTGATGTAATAACATTTTGTTATTTTTGATTTTAAAACAGAACCTAATTTTCGGACAGAGCCAAAACGGTTTAATTATCCGTAGTACTTACCTATTTCAGCTAGTTCATAGTCATAGAGTGCAAATTTGGAGGGGTTTCTTTTGATCCTTAGGGATCAAACTGTCTAACTATGCGGTTTTTCCTCCACTACGCCATGATCACAATTTAACGTATTAGGAGAGCAGAATAGAATGCACTTTTTTTGTCCAATTCCATAGGGACGTCATATGTCCCATTATACTATTCCAGCTCCCACACCATTTGAGTACGAAACTAGCCACTAATACAGCTAGTGTTTAAACTAACGCAATAAATCTGATATTGGGTAAATGACTGGTTTTCTAAACACCAAACAAGACTTTGATTTATGAACCACTGAGGTTCTGGATATTTTCTCAGGTACGCTCTACCTGATGAAAATACCAGAACAAGGGATATAAAAAGCTTCTTCTATGATCTGGATAAGGCATACAGTAAACAGACAAAAATCTGGTGGGAGGTGACACGTCTGAAATAGTACAATATCTCAAACTTAGTGCCTAGAGGACCAAGAGTCAGACTACCACCATCCCACCAGATTACTGATGAAACTTTTATTTACAATTGGGAGAAAATACTTTTAGATTGCTCATCTCAATTGATAAAATTACTCATAGATTTTGAAACAAACAAATTGGATAATGTCAAAAAAGAGATTGATGTCCTTTTAACAGACTTGGAAACATGGCAGGTGAACCCAGAGTTTGTAGATCTGTAAACTAAACTCCAAGATAATATTGCAAAACTTAAAAAAGAGATTAAAGAAAGAAAACACAAAAAATACCTACGTGACTCTGCCGACTTTAGAGACTGCAAGTTTTTCCAATTTAGAAAATGTAAACAAACTAATAGACCCCAATACAGGGCCCAGGATTCCTCAACAGAGTGGGAGGTGTCAGCAAGTGATACGGAACAAGAATCTAATACGATTAGAACAGACCCATCACACCCGACACCCCACTTACCTCTTTCACTACCTCAGAGACCTGGACCTTCCTCATCTTTTTTAGAGGATCCTGGCCTCTTCACCCATACACCCATAAGAGGAAAACAAGAAGGGGGAAGGGCGGAATATCTGAGAGAAAATGGGCATATCAAGAACAAGGGATGAATAGGGGTCCACGACGTCGATACACGAGACGTCCCAAGTAATTAATCTTTCAAAAAAGGTATAAAATTCAGATCACATAAAAGTTTTATCCAAGGGTTTATCGTTCTGCCCAACTAGTCAGATGGACAGTTTCGAAACTATAAAGGATCTCAATTTGTTTTCCCGAAAATTAAATCTTCATAAATTTTTATATAGATGTACACAAATGAGCAATCAGGATACATCATATGAACCAATAATGTAAATAACTAACTAATACACCAAAACTACAGCGCTTAACCTATAATGAGCTAATGCTAAAAAAATGTGTCTTAAATTAAATGGTGTGCATACTTAATTGCACCTACAATATAATAAAGTGCACATACAATATCAAGTGAACGTGATGACTAAAAAACAAACAAATAAAGCAGCCTAAGTTGTCCCAAAGTGCAGGTTATCTCCTCAACCTACACACAAAACTCATACAAAAACCATATGGGATACCTGGCGCTTAATACAGTAGAAAGTGTCCATAAAGTGCAGTCCTTTAAATGTCCAAATGATGTTCCCAACCAAAATAACGATTGCAGTTGGATTCGTTAGTCCCCCCTAATAAAGGGTTAAAGAAAAAACACAAATTGCGCAGTATATCTGGACAGGTGCATACAGGACAGTACGACCACAGTGAACTACTTACAAGATAAATCTTGCAACTTTCAGTTGAGAGGATCTGTGCTTTAACCTCTTCCTTGCTGTGATCACGAATCCCACGCAAATCTTCTCAATCCTCCTCTTCTTTAGCCTCTCCCAAGTAGATATTCAGGCTAAACAAAGTGCAACCAGGCAAGGTGAGTCAGAATAACCAACATTTGCAATCACTAGCACAGTAGATACTCAGCCAAAAGCTGCAGCAGGGAAGCAGCTACAATATATCAATGGATTGTAATGGTAGTATCAATAGAGCCAGCCCTGCCAGCTACACTGTTGTTAAATATATGGCTATGCTAGTGAAGATAAAATGCCCAACACTTGCAATCACTAGCACAGTGAGTGATTAACCAAATGCTGCAGCTGGGATACGGCTACAATGTGTCCATAGACAGTGATAATATCCATAGAGCCAACCCTGCTAGCTACACTGTTTTTATATATATGGCTATGCTAGTGAAAATACTGGTAATAGCGCACTGCATTAAAACAACCCCATAACAGGGGCTGATGACATGATAACACGTCCAACACGCATTTCCCTCCTACTATGGAGCTTCGTCAGGGACAATTTTGCATGGGAGGGGAAGCGGAAGCTATTTAAGTGCTCAGGTCATCATGGCGACGGGCAAACTCATCGCTATAGCGCATGCGCAAATAGCGCCTGCATAGCTGCATAAATCGCAAAGAATTACCTACATTAGCATGCTGGTGACATAGGTACTCAAGGTCATATTGGTTTTGGGACCTAAGACAGACATTCTGGCTGAAAGAAAAGTCAGCAGAGAGCGGCGCCAATCACAGGAGTTTACTGCGCATGCGCAGGGTAATACACTCCTTTACGAACATTACTAGCCCTGCGCATGCTCGAATTCCGCCCCAGTTGTCTATGCGCATGACAGGACTGTTGGCTCTTATAGCCAGTGAGTCTGTGACAGAGCGCATGCTTACAATAACTAATATATCTGGCTACCTTGGGCTGCATTGCGCATGTGTGAGTAAACATAATTATTACTCCACATCTCTATGTTGTTATTGCGCATGCCTAAAGTAATATAAAAATTAAGTGCCATGAGCAGGGTCCCATTGCCCTAAATGTATATTGTTGCCAAGAACAGCAACCAAAGAAAATGAACATAAATAAAGGTGATGATAAATGCAGCATAGCTCCTCCAATGAAATCATGTCTCAAATACAGTGACTAAGAAATAAAATAAAATAAACGCACAATATTGAACACACAACTGATATAATATCATTAATTATCATAATGTATGTTGTGTGATTGGTTGTTACACATATCAATAAAACCATAACATAGTGAAAATGGGTTTATCTGAAAGGTAATATAGTCAATAATTCTTAATAAAATTGAAAGCAATCTAATAATATATAACAATATCATGGTTGTGATATCCAAACTCTGTGGTAGAGCTACTCTCAGATAAGTCAGCAAAGATGTACATCAGCTAAAGATGAGTATCATGTATGGGTTGAAAAGGGTACTGGTGACAGCATGAATGGGTGATCCGGGATGGAGTGGGCAAGACAGCTAGCAATCATGGAGATCAGATGAAGGGAGTGAATGTAAATCCTTCGTTGAGTCCATATGGACTCCTGGTCTTCAGTTTATAAATCCACTCAGCCTCAATACATAGTAACAACTGATCTACATTTCCGCCTCTTACTGGGCACCTAAGTTTATAGATGCCCATAAACTTGAGGCTGTTAACATCTCCATTATGGTAGTGTGTGACGTGTCTGGCTACAGGTGTTTCTGCAGCATGTTTAATGGAATTAATATGTTCGAGTATGCGTCTACGCAATTGCCTTGTTTCTACGCAGGTATTGTCCAGTCGGGATACCTGAAATGAGGCTGGCCGGATGTTGACTTTTTGCCAACAGCAAGCTGTTTGTAGCTGTACTCTTCCTAAACACTTTAGTTTGGATATTCCTGTCGCAGTCGACATATATATGCAAGTCAAGGAAGGTAATTGAAGTGTTGCTAAAGACAGTTGTCAGTCTCAAATTCAAGGTATTCTTGTTTAGAAGTTCAACAAACTCAAGCAAACAGTATAGTGGGCCGTCCCATAGCAAGAGGATATCATCTATGTATCTGATCCATAGTAGGATATGGTCAGTATACATAAATAGTTCCTCTCTGAACACGTGGACATATTCCCACCAGCCCAGGTACAGATTCGCATATGTAGGGGCACATGCTGTACCCATTGCCGTACCCTGGGTCTGGTGGTAATAAATCCCATCAAATACAAAGTAGTTGTGGGTAAGCACGAAGCGGAGTAGGTCCAAATAAACGTGTTATGTCTATTAAATCTACAGTCCCTTGTAATAAGGAAATGATTCACAGCATTGAGACCATTCTCATGGATAATGGAGGTGTACAGAGATTCAACATCTAAACTCACGAGAATGGTCTCAGTGGAGATGTTAACACCATTGAGTTTTTAAAGGGTGTCTATTGTGTCTTGCACATACAGTAGCGACATCTTTTATTGCACTAAATGCCGGCGGCATGCCGGGATCTACCCCAGCTGCCGCCAGTAATAACCGCGCGCCGCCGCGTTTCCCCCACGCACCCTCCTCCACTTCGCGCGCAATTTACCCCCCCTTCCGGACCCCAAACCCAGCTTCTGCTCTGCCCCTCTGCTTCCCCGCACCCCCGCTTACCTTAATTTGATCTCCAGGGGTGTCGGGGAAGCCTGGGGAAGCCGGGGAAGACGGGGAAGCCGGGCGCGCATGTGACTGTGACGTCACAGTGCGCCGCCACGCGCCACGGCTACCCGCTTCCCAGACGCATGCAGTCGGCGGCTTTTACTCGAATAAAAGCTGCCGCTGCTGTAAGATGGTAAGCTTATCACAAAGTCTCTAAGGACCTTGTCCAAATATATGCTGCTCCCTTCGGACAGACAGTTATTCCCTGAGACAATGGGGCGGCCTGGGGGTGACTTTAATCTTTTATGTACTTTGGGCAGAGTATAAAATGTCACCACTGTCGGTGATTTAGGGTACATAAAGCCATATTCTTGTCTGCTTATCAAATCCCTATCACGGGCTTCTTGTAGTATAGACAATAGATCTTGTTTATAACTGGAAGTTGGACTGTTCTCCAAGATCTCATAACAATCCTTGTCACTCAATAATCTCTTGTTCTCTTTTACATATGCATCGGTATCCTGAATCACGATATTGCCACCCTTATCGGATGGCTTAATCACAAAAGATGTTTCACACATAAGATCTTTTAATCCCTTTCTTTCCTCCATAGTGAGGTTATTGGTGGATCTACAGCGTTCTGGTACGGCTTCCATATCCCTTGTGACACAGGAAATAAATAACTCAACTGCTGGACAAATGTTCATAAGAGGAGTGAAATGACTTTTATTCTTGAGATGAGTAAATGGTCCAGTGATATCCGTTTCTGTGGAAACATTTTGTTCCAACAGATGTATTACATCATCAAGATTCTGTTTCTCTTGAGCACTTAATCCAGCAGTAAGTTCAGTATCATTTGCCCTTTTGGAATGAAATTTATGTAATAGTAGTTTCCTACCAAAAAGATTTAAATCTTTCACCCATTCGAGCAAATTGAAATCAGAGGTACAGTAGGTGAAAAAGAAAGCCCCTTTTTAAGTTATGTAAGTTGTTCGTCACTAAAAACATGGCTAGAGAGATTGTATATTTGCATAGCATCTGTGAGACTGATGGTGTCTACTAAGTGGGGGCCGGAGGATTTTTGTTTCCCCTTTGGCTTCTTTTTTCCCCTACGGGTCTTGCGTTTTGCTGGGCCTGTGCTAAAAAAAGAACCTTGTTACTTTTGGGGTTCTTCCTGCCACGATCACTAGACTGACTTGGTGGTCTTGGGCCTAACTGTTCACCCTCAGACACATCTGTCTCAGATGAGGAGTATCCCGAGAAGTTACCCCTTCTCCTAGATCTTGTAGGAAACTTATACACCGTGCCCTGTTCATAATCATTGCTATCACGGAGGAACTTGATGTGTTTCCTTTCCTTTAAATCTCTCCTAAATTTCTCCATGTTTATTTCTAGCTGATGTTCCATCTCCTCAAATTCCTGTAACTTATTGAACTTGCCAAGATCTTTGAAACTAGTATCTAATTCATTGTTAGTCACATCAAAACGAGCCTTTTCGTGTTCTATCAGCATGGTCATCAGTTAATTTGAGCAGTTCGATAAAGTATCTTCCCATTTTTTAATAAACTCAGTTTAGGTAATATAGTAGGCAGGGCTTAACTACAGTCTCAAACCACGTGGAATCATATTAGTATCAAGGTATTTCATTAACAGTTTTGATCAAAGGCGATCAGAAAGGTTCCCCCTCTATTGAGCACTCAATCCTGGAAAGTCTAAAGTGGACTGAAAATCGCCCTGTAGTCATTACTACAAAAACTGGTAAGTTGCCCAGTATCACCGCGGAAATCAAAAATAATAAAATTTTATTTATTCTACATAGAAAATGTTAAAAACACATATACATTGTTAAAATCCCCATGCTGTGTGGCTAATGAGTAAGTAGTCCTTATATAGAGCAATAGTAAAGCATAGTAATTGTATGCCTCTAATTCTCATGTGACATCCAATAATCATCTACTAATGTAGTATGGCTACGTGCATATAGGTATTGATAATATATACAACGCCTATCAAATTAGGCTAGTGTGATGTTGGGCGTGTGATCTGAAAATATGCTATTGCATAAGTGGTTATCACATAAACCTAAGTGGCAGAGTTACATATCAGAATAACAGGTCAAGATCTCTCATGTTATACCTCTATCAGAGGTATGCAATCTATCTTCAATGCAATACTGTTGCAAAATCAATTGTTGGATTGAAGCTAGATTATCACTCCATATATCATACAGTGTGTTGAATTGCAGCTATGAGTTAAATGCAAAATGAGGTATTTCTATCTTTGCAGCTAAAAGCGATATAATAGACTGCTACAATGAAACCAATGCTTCTTGCATATGTAGGAGTACCCCAGTATCACGCATGTACAGTAATGTGACCACGATAGCCGATAGGGCCAACCATAAGCCACTATCCTAGAGACACAACCAAAATTACATGGAGGAATCCCCACAAATAGAGATGTATGTTGGTACAAATCAGTAACCAACACTGCCCACATATACAAGCCTGCCTGTAGCCGAACCCGATAGGATGTCGCCACTTGGAGTGGACATCACGAAAGTGACGCCCTACGTTCCCGACGCAACGTTTCACGTGTTCACCACGTTTCTTCAGGGGAGGAGGGATTCCTTTCCCTTTCGTGACGTCACTCCAAGTGGCGACATCCTATCGGGTTCGGCTACGAGCTGGCTTGTATAGCGTGGCAGTGTTGGTTACTGATTTGTACCAACATACATCTCATTTTGAGGGATTCCTCCATGTAATTTTGGTTGTGTCTCTAGGATAGTGGCTTATGGTTGGCCTATGGCTATTGTGGTCACATTAATGTACATGCGGTATACTGGGGTACTCCCTACATATGCAAGAAGCAAATTGGTTATCATTGTAGCAGTTCGTATATCGTGTTAGCTGCAAAGATAAGAAATACCTCATTTTGCATTTAACTCATAGCTGCAATTCAAACACCTGTATGATATAATGGAGTGATAATCTAGCTTCAATCAACAATTTTTGCAACTGTATGCATTGAAGTACTCTCTGATAGAGGTTAACATGAGAGATCTGACCTGTTATTTGATAGTACTCTGCCACTTAGGTTTATGTGAATAACCACTTAAGCAATAGCATATTTTCAGATCACACGCCACAAACATCACACTAGCCTAATTGATAGGCGTTGTATATATTATCAATACCTATATGCAGTAGCCTAATACATTAGTAGATGATTATGGATGTCACATGAGAATATAGAGGCATACAATTACTATTGCTCTATATAAGGACTACTACTCATTAGCCACACAGCACGGGGATTTTAACAATGTATATGTGTTTTTAACATTTCTATGTAGAATAAATAAATTTAATTATTTTTGATTTCCGCGGTGTGATACTGGGCAACTTACCAGTTTTTGTATTAATGACTACAGGGCGATTTTCAGTCACTTTAGACTTTCCAGGTGAGTGCTCAATAGAGGTGGAACCTTTCTGATCGCCTTTGATCAAAATGTTTTAATACTAACCCATATCCTCCAGAGCCCTCTCACTTTACACAATTCTCTTGTTATAACATGGTGATGGGTCCCACTAATCTATGCTTTATCAAGGTATTTCTGAAGACTAGTGACTCCCACAGACCTGAGACTGAGTCCGTAACGTTTAGAAATATTACGAAAGTATTTAAATTATCTTGATTTTATCTGACGTGCCTGATGGTGTAGTAGTAAATACATTTTTTGCTTCATCCGCCAACAGAGATGTCCATACCATTGTTAGATACCAGCCATGATATGTATGAATGAAGGATCAACGCCCAGAAGGGCTTACTAAAGATACCCCAGTATATAGTCAATAGCAAAAAAAGAGGGGGGATAGGGAGCGATCAACTAAATCATACTTATTGTGAATGTAGATAAATGATTATATAATCGATAATTGTCAAAAACAATAGGTGCAACTGTGAATTGAAGTGAATCAGGGAAACAAAAGGAGTACAAAAAATGTTTATGCTCCCAAAAGAAAATCACTTATGTGCAAACTATGTGAGTATAAATGTAATTTTAATAAGTGTACTTTAAACATATATTACCGTAACACTAGATGTAATAAACCTTAAAATAGATTAAATGATATGCACACGTGCAGCAGAGTTAGCCTCACATATATGTAAGTTCCAGTATAGAATTGTAACTGAAACTGGGAGGCCTAAACAAAGTGCAACCAGGCAAGGTGAGTCAGAATAACCAACACTAGCAATCACTAGCACTTCTAAACATGAATACCTTGAATTGAGACTGACAACTGTCTTTAGCAACGCTTCAATTACCTTCCTTGACTTGGATATATATGTAGACTGCGACAGGAATATCCAAACTAAAGTGTTTAGGAGAGAGTACAGCTACTAACAGCTTGCTTTTGGCACAAAGTCAAACAATCCGGCCAGCCTCATTTCAGGTATCCCGACTGGACAATACCTGCGTTTACGCAAAGCATTGTTCCACTACTCAAAATGTATTCTCCAGTCCAAAGAAACTACGCGGATCGGTTCCTTAGTCGGGGTATAAAATGAAGACATTTAATCGTGCCTATCACAGAGCATTACATAGTGATAGGAGACTTCTCTGTCTCCAATACACCTAAAAGAAAGGTAATATCAAAGATGTATCGGTACCTACAATAAAAGATGGTGGGTGATAAAAGAATCTTGCCCGACATTGGCAACCTTCTTCTATCCGACGGTGATTTGGTTAAAGCTATTGGACCCAGACCTAATATCACTAGTAGGAGATCAAAAAACCTATGACAAACTGTACATAGCCATTATCAGCGACGCCCGAGTACAAGACTTGGCTGAGCCGATTTAAGGGGATGTATCGGTGTCAGGGTTGTAAGGCATGCAAATTGCATTACAACTAAGACGTTCCACAAACCATGACAACACACAGCACTTTAGTGTCGACAGTTTTATTAATTGTAGAACAACTAACGTCGTTTACCTTCTCATTTGTAAGTGTGGGAAAAGGGTATGGGCCAAGACCACAAGGCAATTGCGTAGAGCATACTCGAAATATTAATTCATTAAAAAATGCTGCAGAAACACCAGAAGCCAGACACGTCACGCACTACATAATGGAGATGTTAACAGCCTCAAGTTATGGGCATCTATAAACTTAGGTGCCCATAAGAGGCGGGAAATGTAGATCGTTGTTACTACGTATTGAGGCTGAGTGGATTTATAACTGAAAGACCAGGAGCCAGGATCCATTGGACTCAACGAAGGATTCACATTCACTCCCTCATCTGATCTCCATGATTGCTAGCTGTTTGCCCACTCCATCCCGGATCACCCATTCATGCTGTCACCAGTACCCTTTACTACCCGTACATGAACTCATCTTTAGCTGATGTACATCTTTGCTGACTTATCTGAGAGTAGCTCTACCACAGAGCTTGGATGATCACAACCATGATATTGTTATATTATTAGATTGCTTTCATTTTATTAAGAAATTGACTATATTACCTTCAGATAAAACATGTTTCACTATGTTATGGGTTTATTGTATGTGTACAACCAATCACACAACAACATTATGATAATTAAGATATTATATCAGTTGTGTGTTCAATATTGCGTTATTTTATCTTCTTGTTCACTGTATTTGAGACATGATTTATTGGAGGGGCTATGCTGCATTATCATCACCTTTATTATGTTCATTTTCTTGTTGCTGTTCTTGGCAAACATATACATTTAGGGCAATGGGACCCTGCTCATGGCACTTAATTTTATTATACTTAGGCATGCGCAATAACAACATAGAGATGTGGAGTAAAATTATGTTTACTCACACATGCGCAATGCACGCCAAGGTAGCCAGATATATTATGTTATTGTAAGCATGTGCTCTGTCACGGACTCATGGATTATAAGAGCAACAGTCTGTCATGCGCATAGACAAAATGGGGAGGAAATTCGAGAATGCGCAGGGCTAGTAATGTTCGTAAAGGAGTGTATACAATGAGATGCTGTGTGGCTAATGAGTAAGTAGTCCTTATATAGAGCAATAGTAATTGTATGCCTCTATATTCTCATGTGACATCCAATAATCATCTACTAATGTAGTATGGCTACGTGCATATAGGTATTGATAATATATACAACGCCTATCAAATTAGGCTAGTGTGATGTTGTGGCGTGTGATCTGAAAATATGCTATTGCATAAGTGGTTATTCACATAAACCTAAGTGGCAGAGTACATATCAGAATAACAGGTCAAGATCTCTCATGTTATACCTCTATCAGAGGTATGCAATCTATCTTCAATGCAATACTGTTGCAAAATCAATTGTTGGATTGAAGCTAGATTATCACTCCATTATATCATACAGGTGTTTGAATTGCAGCTATGAGTTAAATGCAAAATGAGGTATTTCTTATCTTTGCCAGCTAACAAGGATATAATAGACTGCTACAATGAAACCAATTGCTTCTTGCATATGTAGGGTACCCCAGTATCACGCATGTACAGTAATGTGACCACGATAGCCGATAGGCCAACCATAAGCCACTATCCTAGAGACACACCAAAATTACATGGAGGAATCCCCACAAATAGAGATGTATGTTGGTACAAATCAGTAACCAACACTGCCCACATATACAAGCCTGCCTGTAGCCGAACCCGATAGGATGTCGCCACTTGGAGTGGACATCACGAAAGTGACGCCCTACGTTCCGACGCAACGTTTCACGTGTTCACCACGTTTTTCAGGGGAGGAGGGATCCTTTCCCTTTCTGACGTCACTCCAAGTGGCGACATCCTATCGGGTTCGGCTACGAGCTGGCTTGTATAGCGTGGCAGTGTTGGTTACTGATTTGTACCAAATACATCTCATTTTGAGGGATTCCTCCATGTAATTTTGGTTGTGTCTCTAGGATAGTGGCTTATGGTTGGCCTATGGCTATTGTGGTCACATTAATGTACATGCGGTATACTGGGGTACTCCCTACATATGCAAGAAGCAAATTGGTTATCATTGTAGCAGTTCGTATATCGTGTTAGCTGCAAAGATAAGAAATACCTCATTTTGCATTAACTCATAGCTGCAATTCAAAACACCTGTATGATATAATGGAGTGATAATCTAGCTTCAATCAACAATTGTTTGCAACTGTATGCATTGAAGTACTCTCTGATAGAGGTTAACATGAGAGATCTGACTGTTATTTGATAGTACTCTGCCACTTAGGTTTATGTGAATAACCACTTAAGCAATAGCATATTTTCAGATCACACGCCACAACATCACACTAGCCTATATTGATAGGCGTTGTATATATTATCAATACCTATATGCAGTAGCCTAATACATTAGTAGATGATTATGGATGTACATGAGAATATAGAGCATTACAATTACTATTGCTCTATATAAGGACTACTTACTCATTAGCCACACAGCACGGGGATTTTAACAATGTATATGTGTTTTTAACATTTTCTATGTAGAATAAATAAAATTTAATTATTTTTGATTTCCGCGGTGATACTGGGCAACTTACCAGTTTTTTGTATTAATGACTACAGGGCGATTTTCAGTCCACTTTAGACTTTCCAGGATTGAGTGCTCAATAGAGGTGGAACCTTTCTGATCGCCTTTGATCAAAACTGTTAATACTATAACCATATCCTCCAGAGCACCTCTCACTTTACACAATTCTCTTGTTATACATGGTGATGCGGTCCCACTAATCTATGCTTTATCAAGGTATTTCTGAAGACTAGTGATCTCCCACCAGACCTGAGACTGAGTCCGTAACAGTTTAGAAATATTACGAAAGTAATTTAATATATCTTGATCTTTATCTGACGTGCCTGATGGTGTAGTAGTAAATACATTTTTTGCTTCATCCTGCCAACAGAGATGTCCATACCACTTGTTAGATACCAGCCATGATATGTATGAATGAAGGATCAACGCCCAAGAAGGGGCTTACTAAAGATACCCCAGTATATAGTCAATAGCAAAAAAGAGGGGGGATAGGGAGCGATCAACTAAATCATACTTATTGTAATGTAGATAAATGATATATATAATCGATAATTGTCAAAAACAATAGGTGCAACTGTGAATTGAAGTGAATCAGGGAAACAAAAGGAGTACAAAAATGTTTATGCTCCAAAAGAAAATTCACTTATGTGCACACTATGTGAGTATAAAATGTAATTTTTAATAAGTGTACTTTAAACATATATTACCGTAACACTAGATGTAATAAACCTTAAAAATAGATTAAATGATATGCACACGTGCAGCAGAGTTAGCCTCACATATATGTAAGTTCCAGTATAGAATTGTAACTGAAACCTGGGAGGCTAAACAAAGTGCAACCAGGCAAGGTGAGTCAGAATAACCAACACCCAGTTTCAGTTACATTCTATACTGGAACTTACATATATGTGAGGCTAACCTGCTGCACGTGTGCATATCATTTAATCTATTTTTAAGGTTTATTACTCTAGTGTTACGGTAATATATGTTAAAAGTACACTTATTAAAAATTACATTTTATACTCACATAGTGTTGCACATAAGTGAATTTTCTTTTGGGAGCATAAACATTTTTGTACTCCTTTTGTTTCCCTGATTCACTTCAATTCACAGTTGTCACCTATTGTTTTTGACAATATCGATATATATATCATTTATCTACATACAATAAGTATGATTTAGTTGATCGCTCCCTACCCCCCCTCTTTTTTGCTATTGACTATATACTGGGTCATCTAGTAAGCCCTTCTTGGGCGTTGATCCTTCATTCATACATATCATGGCGGTATCTACAAAGTGGTATGGACATCTCTGTTGGCAGATGAAGCAAAAAATGTATTTACTACTACACCATCAGGCACGTCAGATAAAGATCAAGATATTAAATTACTTTCGTAATATTTCTAAAACTGTACGACTCAGTCTCAGGTCTGGTGGTGAATCACTAGTCTTCAGAAATACCTTGATAAAGCATATATGTGTGGACCGCATCACCTTTATACAAGTTGGTGTAGTGGGGCTCTGGATTTGTTAGTTTAAATTACATTTTGATCAAAGCGATCAAAGGTTCCACCTCTATTGAGCACTCAATCCTGGAATATCTAAAGTGGACTGAAAATCGCCCTGTAGTCTTAATCAAAAAACTGGTAAGTTGCCCAGTATCACCGCGGAAATCAAAAATAATTAAATTTATTTATTCTACATAGAAATGTTAAAACACATATACATTGTTAAATCCCCGTGCTGTGTGGCTAATGAGTAAGTAGTCCTTATATAGAGCAATAGTAATTTGTATGCCTCTATATTCTCATTGACATCCAATAATCATCTACTAATGTAGTATGGCTACGTGCATATAGGTATTGATATATATACAACGCCTATCAAATTAGGCTAGTGTGATGTTGTGGCGTGATCTGAAAATATGCTATTGCATACGTGGTTATTCACATAAACCTAAGTGGCAGAGTACTATCAGAATAACGTCAGATCTCTCATTTAGATCTTATCAGAGAGTACTTCAATGCAATACAGTTGCAAAATCAATTGTTGATTGAAGCTAGATTATCACTCCATTATATCATACAGTGGTTTGAATTGCAGCTATGAGTTAAATGCAAAATGAGGTATTTCTTTATCTTTGCAGCTAACACGATCATATAACTGCTACAATGATAACCAATTGCTTCTTCTTGCATATGTAGGGAGTACCCCAGTATAAACCGCATGTACATTAATGTGACCACAATAGCCATAGGCCAACCATAAGCCACTATCCTAGAGACACAACCAAAATTACATGGAGGAATCCCTCACAAATGAGATGTATTTGGTACAAATCAGTAACCAACACTGCCACGCTATACAAGCCAGCTCGTAGCCGAACCCGATAGGATGTCGCCACTTGAGTGACGTTCACGAAAGGAAAGGAATCCCTCCTCCCCTGAAGAAACGTGGTGAACACGTGAAACGTTGCGTCGGGAACGTAGGCCGTCACTTTCGTGATGTCCACTCCAAGTGGCGACATCCTATCGGGTTCGGCTACGAGCAGGCTTGTATATTGTGGCAGTGTTGGTTACTGATTTGTACCACATACATCTCTATTTGTGAGGGATTCCTCCATGTAATTTTGGTTGTGTCTCTAGGATAGTGGCTTATGGTTGGCCCTATCGGCTATCGTGGTCACATTACTGTACCATGCTGATATGGGGTACTCCCTACATATGCAAGAAGCAATTGGTTATCATTGTAGCAGTCTATATATATCGCTGTTAGCTGCAAGATAAGAAATACCTCATTTTGCATTTAACTCATAGCTGCAATTCACACCTGTAGTATAATGGATGGATAATCAGCTTCAATCCAACAATTGATTTTGCAACAGTATTGCATTGAAGATAGATTGCATACCTCTGATAGAGGTATACAGAGAGATCTTGACCTGTTATTCTGATATGTACTCTGCCACTTAGGTTTATGTGAATAACCACTTATGCAATAGCATATTTTCAGATCACACGCCACAACATCACACTAGCCTAATTGATAGGCGTTGTATATATTATCAATACCTATATGCACGTAGCCATACTACTTAGTAGATGATTATTGGATGTCACATAGAATTAGAGGCATACAATACTATTGCTCTATATAAGGACTACTTACTCATTAGCCACACAGCATGGGGATTTTAACAATGTATATGTGTTTTTAACATTTTCTATGTAGAATAAATAAATTTTATTATTTTTGATTTCCGCGGTGATACTGGGCAACTTACCATTTTTTGTAGTACTGACTACAGGGCGATTTTCAGTCCACTTTAGACTTTCCAGGATTGAGTGCTCAATAGGGGGGAACCTTTCTGATCGCCTTTTCAAAACTGTTAATGAATACCTTGATACTATATATGTTCCACGTGTTTGAGACTGTGTTAAGCCCTGCCTACTATATTACCTAAACTGAGTTTATTAAAAATGGGAAGATACTTTATCGAACTGCTCAATAACCTGATGACCATGCTGATAGACCACGAAAAGGCTCGTTTTGATGTACTAACATGAATTAGATACTAGTTTCAAAGATCTTGGCATTCAATAAGTTACAGGAATTTGAGAGATGGAACATCAGCTAGAAATAAACATGGAGAAATTTAGGAGAGATTTAAATGAAAGGAAACACATCAAGTTCCTCCGTGATAGCAATGATTATGAACAGGGCACGGTGTATAAGTTTCCTACAAGATCTAGGAGAAGGGGTAACTTCTCGGATACTCCTCATCTGAGACAGATTTGTCTGAGGGTGAACATTAGGCCCAAGGCCACCAAGTCATTCCTAGTGATCGTGCAGGAAGAACCCCAAAGAACAGGTTCTTTTTTTAGCACAGGCCCAGCAAAACGCAAGACCCGTAGGGGAAAAAGAAGCCAAAGGGAAACAAAAATCCTCCTCCGCCCACCCTTAGTAGACACCATCAGTCTCACAGATGCTATGCAATATACAATCTCTCTAGCCATGTTTTTAGTGACGAACAACTTACATAACTTAAAAAGGGCTTCTTTCTTTTTCACCTACTGTACCTCTGATTTCAATTTGCTTCGATGGTGAAGATTTAAATCTTTTTGGTAGGAAACTACTATACATAAATTTCATTCCAAAGGGCAAATGATACTGACTTACTGCTGGATTAAGTGCTCAAAGAAACAGAATCTTGATGATGTAAACATCTGTTTGGAACAAAATGTTTCCACAGAAACGGATATCACTGGACCATTTACTCATCTCAAGATAAAAGTCATTTCACTCCCTTATGACATTTGTCCAGCAGTTGAGTTATTTATTTCCTGTTCACAAGGATATGGAAGCCGTACCAGAACGCTGTAGATCCCCAATAACCTCACTTGGGAGGAAAGAAAGGGATTAAAAGATCTTATGTGTGAACATCTTTTGTGATTAAGCCATCCGATAAGGGTGGCAATATCGTGATTCAGATACCGATGCATATGTAAAAGAGACAAGAGATATTGAGTGACAAGGATTGTTTGAGATCTTGGAGAACAGTCCAACTTCCAGTTTAAACAATATCTATTGTCTATACTACAAGAAGCCCGTGATAGGGATTTGATAAGCAGACAAGAATAGGCTTTATGTACCCTAATCACACCGACATTGGTTGACATTTTATACTCGCCCAAAGTACCAAAAGATTAAAGTCACCCCCAGGCCGCCCCAATTGTCTCAGGAATAACTGTCTGTCCGAACGGGAGCACATATATTTGGACAAGTCCTTAGAGACTTTGTGATAAGCTTACCATCTTACAGCAGCGGCAGCTTTTATTCGATAAAAGCCGCCGACTGCATGCGTCTGGGAAGCGGTAGCCGTGGCGCGTGGCGCGCATGTGACGTCACAGTCACATGCGCGCCCGCTTCCCCGTCTTCCCTGGCTTCCCCAGCTTCCCCGACACCCCTGGAATCAAATTAAGGTAAGCGGGGGTGCGGGAAGCAAGGGCAGAGCAGAAGCCGCTGGGTTTGGGTGTCCGGCAAGGGGGGTAATTGCGCGCGAAGTGGGAGGGTGTGCGTGGTGGGAAACGCGGCGGCGCGCGTTTTTTTACTGGCGCAGCTGGGGTAGATCCCGGATGCCGCCGGCATTAGGCAATAAATGATCGCTACTGTAATGTGCAAGACCATAACAAAACCCTTTAAAACTCAATGGTGTTAACATCTCCACTGAGACCATTCTCGGATTTAGATGTTGAATCTCTGTACAACCTCCATTTCCATGAGAATGGTCTCAATTCTGGAATCATTCCTTATTACAAGGACTGTAGATTTAATAGACATAACACTTTATATTTGGACCTACTCCGCTTCGTGCTTACCCACAACTACTTGTATTTGATGGGATTTATTACCACCCAGACCCAGGGTACGGCAATGTGTAACAGCATGTCCCCCTACATATTGCGAACTGTACCTGGGCTGGTGGAATATGTCCACGTGTTTCAGAAGGAACTATTTATGTATACTGACCATATCCTACTATGGATCAGATACTAGATGATATCCTCGTTGCTATGGGACGGCCCACTAAACTGTTTGCTTGAGTTTGGTTGAACTTCTAACAGAATACCTTGAATTTGAGACTGACACACTGTCTTTAGCAACACTTCATTACCTTCCTTGACTTGCATATATATGTCGACTGCGACAGGAATATCCAAACTAAAGTGTTTAGGAAGCAGTACAGCTACAAACATCTTGCTGTTGGCAAAAAGTCAACTCCGCCAGCCTCATTCATCAGGTATCCGCTACTGACAATACCTGCGTAGAAACAAGGCAATTGCGTAGACGCATAATCGAACTATTAATTCCATTAACACTGCTGCAGAAACACCTGTAGCCAACACTCACACACTACCATATATGGAGATGTTACAGCCTCAAGTTTATGGGCATCTATAAACTTAGGTGCCCAAGTAGGCGAAATTTAGATCAGTTGTTACTACTTGTATTGAGGCTGAGTGGATTTATAAACGGAAGACCAGAGTCCATATGGACTCACCGAAGGATTTACATTCACTCCCCTTTCATCTGATCTCCATGATTGCTAGCTGTCTTGCCCACTCCATCCCGGATCACCCATTCATGCTTGTCACCAGTACCCTTTTCAACCCATACATGATACTCATCTTTAGCTGATGTACATCTTTGCTGACTTATCGTGAGAGTAGCTCTACCACAAGTTTGGATCACAACCATGATATTGTATATTATTTAGATGCTTTCAATTTTAATTAAGAATTATTGACTATATTACCTTTCAGATAAACCCTTTTTCACTTATGTTATGGTTTTATTGATATGTGTAACAACCAATCAACAAACACATTATGATAATTAATGATATTATATCAGTTGTGTGTTCAATATTGTGCGTTATTTTATTTATTTCTTAGTCACTGTATTTGAGACATGATTTCATTGGAGGAGCATGCTGCATTTATCATCACCTTTATTTATGTTCATTTTCTTTGTTGCTGTTCTTGGCAACATATACTTTAGGGCAATGGGACCCTGCTCATTGCACTTATTTTTTATATTACTTTAGGCATGCGCAATACAACACAAGAGATGTGGAGTAATAATTATGTTTCCTCACACATGCGCAATGCAGCCCAAGGTAGCCAGATATATGTTTTGTAAGCATGCGCTCTGTCACAGACTCACTGGCTATAAGAGCCAACAGTCCTGTCATGCGCATAGACAACTGGGGCGGAATTCGAGCATGCGCAGGCAGTAATGTTTCGTAAAGGAGTGTATTACCCTGCGCTGCGCATAAACTCCTGTGATTGGCGCCGCTCTCTGCGTGACTTTTCTTTCAGCCAGAATGTCTGTCTTAGGTCCCAAACCAATATGACCTTGAGTACCTATGTCACCAGCATGCTATTTATTAATTCTTTGCGATTTATGCAGCTATCAGCGCCTATTTGCGCATTCGCTAATACGAATGAGTTTGCCCGTCGCCATGATGACCTGAGCACTTAATAGCTTCCCTTCCCTCCCATGCAAAATTGTCCCTGACAACTCCATATGTAGGAGGAAATGCTGTTGGACGTGTTATCATGTCATCAGCCCCTGTTATGGGGTTGTTTTTAATGCAATGGCCTATTACCAGTATTTTCACTACATAGCCATATATATAAAAACAGTGTGTAGCTAGCAGGGTTGGCTCTATGGATATTATCACTGTCTATGACACATTGTAGCCGTATCCCACTGCAGCATTGGTTAATCACTCACTGTGCTAGTGATTGCACAGTGTTGGGGCATTTTTATCCTTCACTAGCATAGCCATATATTTACAACAGTGTAGCTGGCAGGGCTGGCTCTATGATACTACCATTTACAATCCATTGATATATTGTAGCTGTGCTTCCCTGCTGCAGCTTTTGGCTGAGTATCTTACTGTGCGCTAGTGATTGCAAATGTTGGTTATTCTGACTCACCTTGCCTGGTTGCACTTGTTTAGCCTCCCAGGTTTCAGTTACAATTCTATCTGGAACTTACATATATGTGAGGCTACTCTGCTGCGCATATCATTTAATCTATTTTTAAGGTTATTACATCTATGTTACCGTAATATTGTTTTAAGTACACTTATTAAAAGTTACATTATATACTCACATAGTGTGCACATAAGTGAATTTTCTTTTGGAGCACAAACATTTTTGAAGTAAAACTTCTTTAGTGGCACCTCTGATGGGATAAAACTGGATAGATGGGGGGCAAAATGTGAAATGGAAGTGACGTCACGTAATGGACGCCGCTCCGCTCACATGTCCCCTGTCACATGTGGCGGCGGCATAGCCGCCTCGGCCGCTCCTAATCGCTGCCAGCAACCCCTCCACCCTCCCACACACCCCACACCCGGTTTGCTCACATATGCTGCGGCGATAGCCTCCACTCCTACCTGCCACTGTTTCTGCCCCTCCATGCCGCGCGATAGCGCAGTTTGATTGTGCGCGCTGACGGACGCCAACACATCTCGCAAAAGCACTGGCAACGCGCGTTCCCGTCCCCCCCACACGCTCCTAACTGACGTGGGCGTTAGCGGGCCTCCTGCGCCCCGCAGGAAGCGGTGGCAAACGGTGCAACTCGCACGGCAACCCGCGCTGGCTCCTGCTGCTGGAAGAAAGGGTGGGCCGGGCAGCGGATGGATAATCTCGCCCGGGTCACTCATGCCCGTGCCAGGCGCATGTACCCCGCAGGGGGGGGAGGGGTGCGCAGAATTTGCGTAAAGGGGGTCGGGGGGTGTTGCGCAGAATTTGCAGAAGGGAAGGGGGAGAATGGTGCACATTTTACACCCCACCTCTGGCTGCAGCAGGACACACAACACCATACTGACCCCACAAACAACTGACTTGACCCCCACAGAGACCCCCACACACTGAACTGACCCCCCACAGACCCCCACGCACTGACTTACCCCCCACACCAGGCACATGACTACCCCCCCACACAACTTGACTGACCCCCACACACTGACTGCCCCAGCACCACACACACACGCCACACACACACTTGCTAGCCCACCACACAGCCCCCACACACACCATCTACCTCCACACATGACCCCCACCACACTTCTGACCACCACATAGACCCCCACCAGAACCCCCACACACACTACCCCCACACCACACTGACTGGACCCCCCACACCAACACTGCTGACCCCCACACACACTCCTGACTTACCCCCACACACCTGCTTACCAGACCCCCACAACAGCACTACTGACTGACCCCCACACATACCCCACATCACACACTGTACTTACCCCCATCAAAACATACCGCCCACAACACACACTTACTTGACCCCACACCAGGCCCCACACTACCTTACTTACCCATCACAACACCACACAACAACTGACCCCACCAGCTACATACCACACAACGTACCCCCACAACAACCCCCCACAAAGCACACTGACTGACCCCCACACACACTGACTGACCCCCCACACAGACCCCCCCCCACACCCACGCTTACGTGACACCCCCAACTCCCACCACACATCAACTGACGTACTGAACCCCCACACAGACGCCACATACACCCACAGTACAACATACCCACAGCTGACTAACCCCCCCACATAAACCTCCCACAACACACTGACTGACGCCCCACACCACCTGACTTTACCCCCACAATCCCCTGCCTCCCACACACACCCTGCTGACTTCCCCACCATAGACCCCCACACACACACTGCCCACACTGACGCCGCCCGCGACACACATACTGCCCCACACAACACGCTACTCCCCACAACCCACACACATGACTGACCCCCAACCAGACTTACAACACACACAAATCTGCCCCCCCACACAGACTCATAACACCAGTACTGACCCCAACACAGTACCCCCACCACGACACCCACTACGCACTGAACCCACACCCACACGCTGCCCCACCCACCGCAGACGACCCCACACCAGTGATGACCCCACCACCACACTGAACCCCCCACAATGACTCCAACAGATTTATCCCACACAGACTCACATAACACACACAACTCACATACACACACTGACTGACCCCCACACAGACCCCCCCACACACACTACTGCCCCCCCACACGAAAACCCCGCACACACACCACCTGACTGTACCACCTAACACAACACCTGACTGACGCACACAACGACCCGCCCCACACAGCCATCACACCTGACCAACACACCTGACTACACATTACACACATACTGGGACACGAACTTACACACAGCCATACACGATGACTACACACACAACACACGACTGACACACTACACCACTACTGCACGACACACCCATGACTACACAAACACCACACGTTGATGACACAACATACCACCACACTGACGGACACCCACCACACACACGGCCACACACACACCAGACATCACCTGCACACACACACCCACACACACACACACCCCACACCACACACACACACACACACACCCACACCCACAACACAGCACACACCTCACACACACCCTACGACTAACACCATACACACACCACACACGACATGACGACCACTACTCCGACTGTACAACAACATACATCTGACAGACTGCTACACAACAACTACTACCAGCTAACCGCAACCCACCTTACGACATCTGCACAATCAACCCACCCACTGACTGACGACAATTCACATACATGCCAACATACACACACACAAACTCGACAAATACACCCCTAACACAACCCCAGTGATAGTATGGGATGTGTGCCAGCACGCGTATTAATAAGTTCCATGTATTTGCGTTTGTCAATGAAAGTGTATTCTTGATTTTTAATTAAAAACTCACCTAAATACAATTTCTGTGACAAAACAAAGAAGTTTTCTTCACTCTATGGCGCCGTGCCAACCACACGCTTGTTTGTACTCCTTTTGTTTCCCGAATAAAACATGATGCTTAAAATCCCGTAGAGGTGAGTATAGGAATATTCTATTTACATGAATGTGTTTAATTCCTTTAAATCTCCCAGAAATACTACTGCGACACAAAAAAGACAGTGTCACATCACTTGTTTCCAAATGGGAGCCTGGTGATTTACCTCTACTTAAAATATTAGTGAACTGTATTGGACCCATGTAATTACGAGATACATAAAGCTTGACCTGCCTTATCCTAAGGTGGCCGTAGCCGCGCCGCTCTGATAACGCGGCCCAGACGCGTCTGATTTCTCTTTTTTTCCGGCATTCCGTTTGCGTGTTAGCGCTCGGATGTTTAGGCTTTTCTGCAATACTTGCATAAACCCTCAATAAAACTCAGGTTATCGCGACTATTGTCTAAAGTCTAATACAATTCAACCTCAGTACCACAGCCGACCTATTTCTGCAAGTCCTTAGTGTGTGCCGCGCAGTAATTTTACAAGTTTGAAGATTATACATTACAAAATATAACGTTGCGTCTTCGTTCGATATAAATTATCACATTTCTACAGTACAATAATATGTATTTTGTAATAATTTCTTTTACTACGTCTTTCCTATTGTTTATTTTATTGCCGCACTGCCTGTAACTGTATAGTATGCTCCTCTTTGACATTGTTAACTCATGAGCGGTTACAGTTACACATTTCGGCGCATTAACATTATGATGATTTTGAAAATATTTCTTTGAACTGATAATCCATCATACCAAGCCTCTCCCCCTTGCCCCCGCACACACACCAAAGGCTCAAGGTTCAACTTCTTATCGCAACACGTCTCCCCACACCATTCATTTGTATGGATGGCTTTCCTGGCTTGAATCTTCCCCGATCGTGACAATTAATTCCTGCGCATAGCGTTATTACTTCCCATTCAATGCAAGATTCTAAGTCGAAAAAATGTATTTTTTTTTTTTTATTTTTGTTTCTTTGCATGTGCCGCTAACATTCTTGAATTTCTGATAATCAATCATTATGTTGCTTTTAATTCGACTATATCGTGCCGTTCTTTATGAGGGTGGGTTTGACATAGTAATGTGATTTTTATTTGGGTTGTGGAGATCAAACATTAGGGACCTGTTGAATATCTTTCTTGAACTCAGGTAATCCATCATACGCTTTCCTCCCACCCCCGCACTACACAAGGCCTCAAGCTTCACTTCTTTTATCGACACCCCTCTCACAATGTGATAAGCCTTCCCAATTTACATATTAATCTGATTAGCCCTTGCTTTTTTTGGCCTTCAACCACCCCCCCCCCAACCACTTACCCCAGCCTTACAACGTGTGGGTGTTGGGCTGTTTAAATCGTATGATTATCATGAATGTAAGAATATTGTATTTTTTATCAGAATAATAACAAATCCACTAATCATAATCGAATATAAATTTCAGTCTTTCATCCTCTTTGTACACGTCTGTTTTTCTTCTGGTCAGTTTGAAAATTAAGGGCCCGTTGGATAATCATGGAAGAAGAAAATACAAATACGATGATATAATGCAAATTTTTATAATAATAAAAAAGTAATCAATTTTTCAGTCTTTCTCTCCTCTTTGTCATGGCACCGTTGCATTCGATTCATTGAGAGGGGGGGGGGGTTGTGTAAATCATGACTGTAGATACCACCTTACAACACACTTCACACATTTTAATACATGATACCCCCCCCTCCCCCCTCCGTCTTTTTTTAGTGCAGATCTCTCTGAAGGAAGAAAAAATTAGTGGCAGTCAAGTGCATATACTGTAATGCATTGTTTACAGTATCTACTCCATATTGGACTATGCTTACTATTGTCCGAAACTACGTATCCAGAACTCTTATACGTTATAACTCTGTATACACTACTGTGAAAGAATACTTTGTACGGATGGTAGTCAGCTGTCCCCTACAGTTGTAAGGAAAAACACACTACTATATTATCAGAGGCCCAAGTACAGTACATCATTTATTCTCTGGCCAACAAGTAGTATATACGAATAGAAAGGATGTTATGCCCAAGTCCAGAAAATAAAGGGGTCATCCCCTTAGGCACCACTTCAAACTGTCTGGGAAGTGAGGGTTTAAAGGGAGAGGGGGATTTGGCCCCGTATTTAACTGGGTTGCACACACCATAGGCCCCCCCTGCCTCACGGTTGAGGCAAGGGTAACTGGTACTCCGGTCGAGTAATTTTTTTTTACTTGATCCAGTACCCAATGCTGTGCATTCCCCTGTAATAATGGTTGTTCTCTCCCCTTCCAGTTTCTGCCGACACACATCACAACTGGATCCGTCGGGAGGAGAAGGGTGTAATGTTAGTGAAAGGATGTATAGCCCTTTGTTCCCATGTTCCAAACCTTTCACAGCCCATTTTGCAGCGTTCCCATGAATCGCCCCATTTGCACGCTCCATGCATTCCCATGGTGAATCCGTCGGTTTGGGCCCGTTCATAGAAACCAGCATGTGGCACCCGGGCGAGAGCCAGCGGTTCCCCATGTAGTTAATGAGCCTATCATTTCATGGGGATTCCTCGATGCCGCCCTCCGAACGGGTTGGCAGCCATCCAACCGCAGAACCGGCAGCGGAACACATGATCTATAAGACGAGCTTTGATCACACTAGGATCATTGCAACACAATTGGCGTGGGAAACTTAGGATCAGGGAAACCCCAGGAATAACTTCTTTTTGCCCCTAGATCCTAGAACCACCACACTCGTACCACCACAGGTCATAGTCATAGACCCCCGAAAGGGTCGCCTCACCACGAGGTTCCCCCATTACATCCTAGCGGAGGAAGATCAGCGCAAAAAACGACTAAGTCCCAATGAGCAGAAACACAGACCCCTATACCTCCATTCTGTCCAACCTAAGAGGGCGGTAGATTCGGCCACCATGAGTCCTATTTCCGACAGATTGCAGTGCAAATACCACCTCCTCTCGGGCAAAACAGAACGGGAGTCCAGGTAGTTTGCAAATTTTGGTTTCTGCCATGACTTTGGCTCGGCGGAAAAAACCTCTGTTCAAAAGGGGTTAGTTAAACTGTATTGTCTGTATGCCGTGCCTGGTGGTTCACAGCGAGCTGAACTTGGCCCCACCCGCCGAAGTCCCTCCGGCCATAGGTCTGGCCAAGTTTTCAGGTCCCGCCGGCCCATGCCGAACGGATTATTTTAATATATCTTGATAATGAAATGTTTGTTTTCGAAGACGGAATAAGGCCCAAGGTGTCCTTTCTGACTCTGGTTTAATGTAAAAACTCAGGGTGTGGCGACCATTGTCTAAACACGACCCCCAATCAAGGCTCAGCCACTCTGGCTGTATACTTAGACGGAGAACTCAGGGCTTGAGTGCTGTACACTGGCGACACCTTTATTGCGTGTGGCCCATACCAGCAACTCCGGAGATTTCCCGGCTTGCAAGTGGCAGCGCCTCTCAGCGTGCCGCGCGTCTCGATGCGCCGTCACCGTCATCGGTGCCTGCGCCCCCTGCCCGCACGTCCAGGGCTCCCCGAGGGAGCCCTGGTGTCCCGCGTGTTGGTACGCGGCAGGGTGGTTCCGGGGGACCCGCTGGACCCTGAGATGAGAGTGGAAGCCTCATCGCATGCGCTCCTCCGCTGCTCTCGGCTCCGCCCGGCATCCCTCGGCGCGCGCCAAGGTAACTTGCTGCGGCCGAGTAACTGCAAATCTCGATAAACTCTGCCGCAGCAGTAGTGTTGTATTGCACACTTACAGACAGTGTTTTCCTGACCGATCCAGGTCCTGGTAGGACACTTAGACTCCCTGACTTTTGTGTGGGGCTTGATACATGAGACCCCCAGGGCCCGAAGTAGCATGTGCCCAGCCAGCTGCGGGCATGATTCATCAATGTTCCCACTTTAGAGATTGGGTGCAAGATAATTTTTCTCCCCATTGACTGCACTCAATGACAAGTATAGACTGGACATCCCATAAACCAGTGTCATCCTCCTATGCTCAGAGTCTTTTTAGGCTAAACAAAGTGCAACCAGGCAAGGTGAGTCAGAATAACCAACACTAGCAATCACTAGCACTTCTAAACATGAATACCTTGAATTTGAGACTGACAACTGTCTTTAGCAACGCTTCAATTACCTTCCTTGACTTGGATATATATGTCGACTGCGACAGGAATATCCAAACTAAAGTGTTTAGGAAGAGTACAGCTACTAACAGCTTGCTTTTGGCACAAAGTCAACATCCGGCCAGCCTCATTTCAGGTATCCCGACTGGACAATACCTGCGTTTACGCAAGCATTGTTCCACTACTCAGAAATGTATTCTCCAGTCCAAAGAACTACGCGATCGGTTCCTTAGTCGTGGGTATAAAATGAAGACATTTAATCGTGCCTATCACAGAGCATTACATAGTGATAGAGACTCTCTCCTGTCCTCCAATACACCTAAAAGAAAGGATAATATCATAAGATGTATCGGTACCTACAATAAAAGATGGTGGGTGATTAAAAGAATCTTTGCCCGACATTGGCACCTTCTTCTATCCGACGGTGATTTGGTTAAAGCTATTGGACCCAGACCTAATATCACTAGTAGGAGATCAAAAAACCTACGTGACAAACTCGTACATAGCCATTATCAGCGCGCCCGAGTACAGACTTGGCTGAGCCCGATTAAGGGGATGTATCGGTGTCAGGGTTGTAAGGCATGCAAATTTGCAATTACAACTAAGACGTTCCAAAACCATGACAACACACAGCACTTTAGTGTCGACAGTTTTATTAATTGTAGAACAACTAACGTCGTTTACCTTCTCATTTGTAAATGTGGGAAAAGGTATGTGGGCAAGACCACAAGGCAATTGCGTAGACGCATACTCGAAAATATTAATTCCATTAAACATGCTGCAGAAACACCAGAAGCCAGACACGTCACGCACTACTATAATGGAGATGTTAACAGCCTCAAGTTTATGGGCATCTATAAACTTAGGTGCCCAGTAAGAGGCGGAAATGTAGATCAGTTGTTACTACGTATTGAGGCTGAGTGGATTTATAAACTGAAGACCAGGAGTCCATATGGACTCAACGAAGGATTCACATTCACTCCCTTCATCTGATCTCCATGATTGCTAGCTGTCTTGCCCACTCCATCCCGGATCACCCATTCATGCTGTCACCAGTACCCTTTACTACCCGTACATGATACTCATCTTTAGCTGATGTACATCTTTGCTGACTTATCTGAGAGTAGCTCTACCACAGAGCTTGGATATCACAACCATGATATTGTTATATATTATTAGATTGCTTTCAATTTTATTAAGAATTATTGACTATATTACCTTTCAGATAAACCTATTTTCACTATGTTATGGGTTTATTGATATGTGTAACAACCAATCACACAACATACATTATGATAATTAATGATATTATATCAGTTGTGTGTTCAATATTTTGCGTTTATTTTATTTCTTTGTCACTGTATTTGAGACATGATTTCATTGGAGGGGCTATGCTGCATTTATCATCACCTTTATTTATGTTCATTTTCTTTTCTTGGCAACATAACACATTTTAGGGCAATGGGACCCTGCTCATGGCACTTATTTTTATATTACTTAGGCATGCGCAATAACAACATAGAGATGTGGAGTATAATAATTATGTTTACTCACACATGCGAGCCCAAGGTAGCCAGATATATTATGTTATTGTAAGCATGTGCTCTGTCACGGACTCACTGGCTATAAGAGCCAACAGTCCTGTCATGCGCATAGACAACTGGGGCGGAATTCGAGCATGCGCAGGGCTAGTAATGTTCGTAAAGGAGTGTATTACCCTGCGCATGCGCAGTAACCTCCTGTGATTGGCGCCGCTCTCTGCTGGCTTTTCTTTCAGCCAGAATGTCTGTCTTAGGTCCCAGCACCAATATGACCTTGAGTACCTATGTCACCAGCATGCTAATGTAGGTAATTCTTTGCGATTTATGCAGCTATGCAGGCGCTATTTGCGCATGCGCTATAGCGATGAGTTTGCCCGTCGCCATGACGACCTGAGCACTTAAATAGCTTCCTCTTCCCCTCCCATGCAAAATTGTCCCTGACGAAGCTCCATAGTAGGAGGGAAATGCGCATTGGATTCGTTATCATGTCATCAGCCCCTGTTATGGGGTTGTTTTAATATAGTGCGCTATTACCAGTATTTTCACTAGCATATCCATATATATAAAAACAGTGTAGCTAGCAGGGTTGGCTCTATGGATATTATCACTGTCTATGGACACATTGTAGCCGTATCCCAGCTGCAGCATTTGGCTAATCACTCACTGTGCTAGTGATTGCAAGTGTTGGGCATTTTATCTTCACTAGCATAGCCATATATTTAACAACAGTGTAGCTGGCAGGGCTGGCTCTATTGATACTACCATTAGGCCTCGGTCCCGCTGCGCTCGTTGGCGCGGGCGGCCACACGCGAGTTCCCCACCAGCAGGGGAATCCTGCGGAGCCGGTCCCCCCTGGCTGCACAGCTTACTACATGCTGTGGCGCGTCAGCCGCTATGGGATACAAGAGAATGGTGATCCCTAGCGTTGATGCATCACATGGTGTGGCTGTGAGCCAATGGGGAGGGGAGGCTTCGGGAGGAGGAGAGGCTTCGGGGAGCGGGGAGGAGTGTGGAGTGAAAGCAGCGTGAGTGCCTGTCTGTGTGTGTGTCTGAGTGTGTGCGTGCCTGTCTGTGTGTGTGTATGTGTGTGCCTGAGTGTGTGAGTGCCTGCCTCTGTCTGAGTGTGTGTGTCTGAGTGCCTGTCTGTCTGTGTGTGTGTGTGTTTGTGTGTATGAGTGCCTGCGTGTGTGTGTGCCTGTCTGTGTGTATGTGTGTGTATGTTGCTTTACTTACCTTCAATCAGCAGCCCGAGCTGTGGAGGGGGAGAGGGGGGGACAGTAGCGGGTCCCTCCGCTCAAGCCATGCCCCCCCTCCCGCTCAAGCCTCCCACTCCCGCCCACCTCCTGCTCTGGCTCCCGCTCCCTATAGACCGCATATCGCGGTCTGTGTATGTCAGCGCCCCGCCTGTCTGCAGTGCGGGCGCGCTGACTCTGGGAGCGGGGCCTTAGCCTTACAATCCATGGATATATTGTAGCCGCTTCCCTGCTGCAGCTTTTGGCTGATTACCTACTGTGCTAGTGATTGCAAGTGTTGGTTATTCTGACTAACCTTGCCTGGTTGCACTTTGTTTAGACTCCCAGGTTTCAGTTACAATTCTATACTGGAACTTACATATATGTGAGGCTAACTCTGCTGCACGTGTGCATATCATTTAATCTATTTTTAAGGTTTATTACATCTAGTGTTACAGTAATATATGTTTTAAGTACACTTATTAAAAGTTACATTATATACTCACATAGTGTGCACATAAGTGAATTTTCTTTTGGAGCACAAACATTTTTGTACTACTTTTGTTTCCCTGATTCACTTCAATTCACAGTTGCACCTATTGTTTTTGACAATTATCGATTATATTTATCATTTATCTACATTACAATTAGTATGATTTAGTTGATCACTCCCTATCCCCCCCTCTTTTTTGCTATTTTATTATTTAGCACTATGTCACATGATATTTTTGATGTAATAAAATGTTGTTATTTTTGATTTTAAAACAGACCCTAATTTTCGGACAGAGCCAAAATGGTATAATTATCCGTAGTACTTACCTATTTCAGCTTGTTCATAATCATAGAGTGCAAATTTGGATGGTCTTCTTTTGATCCTTAGGGATCAAACTGTCTAACTTTTTATTTAACTAAAATGTATTTCTCTATTAGCGTTTTGCGCTGTCTTTTTTGTTTTTTCTCTTCTCTAGTGTTTGGGGTGTTGGGCCAGACCCTATGTTCATAGCTGCAGACGCCAAATACTTTACCCTATTGAGGTTATGTATTATGCTGTTTGATATTGGGTTTTTTTATTTGATATTCATCTTTATCACAGGTACAGTATATGGTCACCTTAATACACTTATTTATATTAGTTGTGCACACTTTGTCTTTCCACTATCCGCATAGGTGCACTACATTCACGTGGGCAGCGCTGTCTCACACATGGGGGGTGGGAAAGGCCATTGGGGTCTGGACATTGGTGCCCCTGCACCCAAGTACTGTGGGGATATTCCACAAGTTGGTATACATATATGTCTATTGCTGTTCCTATTGTTGTTTATTACCTCCCAATAAATAATTTTCCCCATACTCTACGTGTGTATTAGTGGGCATATTGTCTTGGGAGGGACTATCCTACTATGTGAATATCCTTCTCAGGTGGAGGCGCTGTTTAGTAGATATACATACACCCAAGGCTCTCCAGTGGCAGAGGATCACACATAGGGTGTCAAGCACTAAGCGGCGAAAAGGCACTTTTCGCCCATTTGCGCCAAAAATGCCTACCACGATTCAGTAAGCCCCGAGAAGTTGTTGAAAAGCGAAAAAAAGTTGTTTGGTGGGTTTTTTTCCACCATAGGCGCGCCGAAAAGGCCCTTCTCGCCGCTACTCGCCATGTTTTCAAACCCGCTCAATTCTAGTAGCCCCGAGCAGCTTTGCGCAGCTACTCGCCGCTCTAGAATGTAGATTTTCACGCCAATCCGTCACGGCAACTCAAGTTGGCAAGTTGGTGAGGAGGAAGCATCGGCAAAGGCGGAAGGGACTTAGAAAACATCAGGCCTTTTTCCTGCCTGGGATTGATGCCGGGGTCTCCGGAGCTGCTACCCATTAATACCAGCACCGGAGCCCCCCGGCATGCATCCGAGGCATGAAAAATGCATTTACAGCTCACTTCATTACCTTAGCGGCTAACCGCTAAGGCAATGAAGGGGTTAACCAGCCATGCCAGGTTTATTGTGGGTAGCGGGTTGGCTGAAGGGGGTAGTTGGCCCATGTGACAGAGGCTTTCAATGATGTCATATCCTTTCTCCCCCAAGCCTCTGACACATGGTACTTGAACCAATCAGTGTAGGGATAGACTTCCCACGCTCTGATTGGCTGCCGTACCATGTGAGTCCGGCCATGTGTCTTTTCATGACGTCATCTTAAAGGCAATTGCAGCAAAGCCATTCTAATTGGCTGTGCTGTCATTGCCTTTAAGTGACATCATCATTTTTTTTTTCATCGGCCAAAACACATGGTTTTCACGGCCAATCAGGGCTGTGGGAACCATATGACGAAAATGTGACGTCATAGGCCTTTAAAAGCCTATGTCGTCTCATTTTGAAGCCAGACACCGAGGAGGAAGGACCTCCTCTGAAGAAAGAAGACCAGGGCGTGGCACCGGACGGCAAGAAGACCCCGGAAGAAGGCAGAAGAATACAGATGAAGATGGATTACAACTAGAAGACCCCTGGATTGTCGTGTTTTATTATTTTAATGTTTATTATTTTATGGTTTTTTATTTTATGGGTTCCTGTTCGTGGATTGGTTCGTGAGTAAGCTGATCAACGGGAGTCGGTGGGGGCAAGTAATGGTAAGTTAAATAAAGAAATGTATTTAATGTAACTGTGTTTTTTTTGCTTTTTCATGTCTTCATTTTTTTTTATGCATATCATTTCTTGCCACTGTATGTATGTATGTATGTCTAGAGAGATATATACATACAGGGTTAGAAATTATAGTGTTTTTAAAGCTTGATTTTCTGTATTGTAAATCATTGTGGCTATGCTGCTATGCATAGATGTGTGTTAAATGTATTTTATTATTAGAGAGATGTAAGTTTTGGGCTGTATGCTGTACTGTAGGTTATGGAGAGGCTTGCTATAGTATATTGTAAATGTTGGTGTCCTTTTTAGTATGTTTTGAAGTTGTTCTCTGTTACGATAGCTATAGTTAATTGTGTAATTGGTATGGATGGTATTTTAATTGTTTAGGGATGTAATTCATGTGTGTTAATTCATTTATGGTGACTTTATTTGCTGACATAATATACTTCTTGTGATGTCAGGCTATTTGAGTTGGATTACTGTATTGTTAACATTGATTTGCAGCGTGTACAGTACATGTAGTTTACATGTTATGCTACATGTATACACTGTAAATGCAATGTTTTAAGTGGCATTTGAGGCTTCAGATTGAATGATTACATGAGATTTGTGTAGGAAATTGCTTTTTAATTCATTGAGGATGTTATGCATAAGTGGTGTTGCCATTGCAGGATGGCTTCACCCCTTAATTACCTTTGAGGTTAGTACCCGAAAAGGTGATTAAGGGGTTCATTGGTATGTTAATGTAATTGAGATGTATTGGCTATTTATTATTTTGGCAACGGACCCCAAGGATGATGCTGGCGACGGAGCCTTTTTATTGATGAGGTTAGTAGAATTTTCTTTATTTTATTACGGTATTTAATGTGTTTAATAATGGCCAAATAATGTATTATCCCTATGTGGATAATAGTTATTTGGCACATTATTGTACTGTATGTGCTGGGGGAGGGGGTATTGGCCCCAAGGGTATTTGGTAGGACTCCCCTGTGGGTAGTGGGTGAGGGTGGTTAGGCCTCAGGGTTGAGGGGGTTAGTGGGGGAGGGTATGTGTGTGATGGTGGGTTAACCCCTTAATGACTGTAGTGGTTAATAACCGCTATGGTGATTAAGGGGTTAGGGGACATTACATTGGATGTTTTAATTCTTGTGTCTGTTTTGCAGAAGCGGATGGGGCATGGGCAGGATGAAGATGAGGATGGCCTTCATCGTGGCAGCCGCACATGGGTGAGTGCTATATGCATTTAATGTATTTATTGTTGTGAATGTATTTTAAATGGACAACTGCATTATTATCCATTTGTGGATAATAGTCATTGTGCCCATTACTGTATTGTATGTTGTGTATTGATGCTATGTTTATTGGGGGCATTTGACCCCAATAAACATGCTATTATGCGTTAACCCCTTCATTACCTTAGCGGCTATCCGCTATGGTAATGAAGCAGCATTAATGTATTTTAATAATATTGTGCGGGAGCAGGGGGCCCCCTGAGCTTAACCGCATTTATTTGTGGCTCAGAGACCCCCTGCTTCCCGAGTTACAGGCCCTGGTTTGGGGCATCGGTTACAGTGTGGACGCCATGTTTGTTGCGGGCACGTAGCGTATGGGACGCTATAAACATGGCGGCGACACTGCCCATCCGATCACACATACCGGGGCCTGCAACTCGGGAAGCAGGGGGTCCCTGGTCCACAAAGTGATGCGGTTCAGCTCGGGGGACCCCCTGCTCACTGTACAGTATTATTAAATAAATATTCATGCTGCTTCGCTACCGTAGCAGATACCCTGTAAGGTAAGGAACGAGTCTTTATTGATATGTGTGTTTTAGTCATAGTGTAGATGTGCAGAGGGTCTCCGGAGCTGAAGCCCTTTTGTTTTAGGTCCGGGGACCCCCTGCTCCCCGAGATACAGGCCCCTTTAGGGAGGCGCCGTGGTCCTCCAGGTGGTCTCCGCTGGTCACATGAGCCCCAAATGTGGTCTCCATGGGTAGGCCCACGGGTGTCTGGGGTGCCCGGGTCAGCCCCACAGGTGTCTGAGGGTCCTCGGGTGGTTCCCACGGCGGTCTGGTGGCCCTCAGGTTTTCCCTACGGGTCCGCGTTGCCCCCACAGCAGATGTGGGGCCACCGGTTCTTTCACGCAGGTGTCCCCTATGGGCCCGGCAGCCTGGTACCTGTGAGCGTCCAAGGAGAGGAAGAGAAGAGGTGTCTCAAGAGGTCCCCGCAGACCTATGGAACCAACCCTGTATATAAAAAAAATAAACCTGTCCTTTACATTTAAATACATAAATACCCCCCCCCCCACATACAGTACAGTAATGGGCAAAATAACTATTATACAGATATGGATAATAGATAATTTGTCCATTATTAAACACATTAACTAGCAGTATAAAATAAATACAGTTCTACTAACCACATCAATATGAATTCTCTCCGCCTGCAATTTCCCTCTGTCCTCCGTAGCCAAACAAATACATAGAAAATACATTCTGGTGTCACTTAACCCCCTAATCACCTGATCGGTTAATAACCGCAAATGTAAATAAAGGGGTTAAGCCACCCTGACCCGATACCCACCCTTCACCCAATCATTTGTACAGTTGCTTCATCATGTATCTATGTATGTATATAGACATATATATACACACATACATGTATATGTATGTGTGTATATATATGTCTATATACATACATACATACATAATGATGAAGCAACTGTACAATGATTGGGTGAAGGGTGGGTAGGGTCAGGGTGGCAACCTCTAAACATTTGCGGTTTAATTATAGTATATATTATAGATATATTATATATATATAAAAAAAAACGCCGAATCCTAGTGGCATTACTGTGCAAAAAATAAATTTAATTCCCAAAAAAGGCTCATAAAATGAACTCACAAACATAGAAAATATAAAAGCATGTTATGAGATAATACTCATACTCCAAAGGATCAGGAAACGGCGCTTATCTGCTGCACTGCTCCGTGACTCCACTGTGTCCGATATAGCCCTCGTTGTTCACCGCCAGCCGGAACTCACGATATCAGGCTCTCCATGAACTCCTCTCTACGGGCATACACCAACAGATGATTTTTGGTTCCCACCGGGGACGATGGATACGGTGGAACAGCGGATGACGTCACACGGTGAGTATGGATACCGAACAGGTTAGATGCCGAGCAGATATGAAAGAAGCGTTGGAAGATCCACTGCACACCTGGCCCTACGTGTTTCATCAGCTAAACTGACTTCATCAGGGGTGGGCATTGGGTATACTGATAGACATATATATACCCACAAGTCCAATTAGCTGTATTCAAGGTAATTGGAAGATCATGTGCAAACACTCAGCATAACTACACCGTCTAAACACATATAGATATATGAACATCAACAGTTCTATATACAATAAAGGATGTGTAAAAATCACAATAGCAAATATAAAGATACATTAAAAACGCTATACACAATATCCTAGACTATCATATGCTATTTAGTCTCTTTAATAGAGACCACAAATGATGTATGAATACCCCAAATCAACTGAGTATACAGTGATAGTTGATTAGTGTTAATTTGATATATGTTGAAAATAGGCTTGAGGAGAGTAGACTTGATATATATTATTCATAAATGATAAATTGAAGAGTACTAATAAGTATGTGAAAGTATTTACTAAATGGTGAATAGATGAATCAATAAATAAATAAATGCAGAAAATGCACCTACTGTATAGAGTGAAAACAAGATAGATGGAATTATTCAGACCACAATTTCACATGAGAATACATGAGGAACAGAGCTCTTTGCTCCTAATATCACAATAATACAAAACTCATATGAATACAAATATATATGTATGAATCAATATTTTTCAATGAAAAAATGGAAAAATGGACCAAAAGGAAACCACAGTAAGAAACAGCGAGGATAGATGAAAGTATAATACAGAGTCAATGTGTCTACCCAAATATTACAAAGAAAGATAGAAATATAGACCGGACATGTATCCCAAGCCACTGTGCATCTCCAGCCCAGCAAGACTGCATAGTACAGCCAATCACACCACTCTCCACACAGGTTAAGAATGGTGCTAATAGTGAAGTACATGAAAGAATAAAAATAAATGATCTAAAAAATCTACGTTGTGAGAGTATAATTGATGAATAATGTATTAAATACTAAATATTATATGTGCTAATATGAAAAAATGATAATAACAATAAATACCCTATGTGGGTGAACACGAAGGAAACATGTCTAGGACGTTCAACCCAGACCTCCGTGCCCACCCAACACGGGGAAATAAGGGATGGAAAAAGAAAGGATAAGGAGACTTAAGGAAGCAAAAGGAAATTTATACAACAGTGCTGATGTCAATACAATCATTCAGGCCTTCTGGACTAAGTGTATTTAATTCGTAGATCCAATATGTCTCTCTAAGATTTAGAAGTTTGTGTCTATCTCCACTTAGGAGTGTCGGACTAATGGCCTCAATGCCCATGACTACAAGGGAAGAAGGATCTTTATTATGCTTAAGTTTGTAATGTCTAGACAAACTGTGTGTTTGTAATCCGTGAATTATATTACGCCGATGTTCTAAAAAACGTGTGCAGAGGGCCCGTTTAGTCCTACCAATATACTGAACCCCACAGGGACACATGATGGCATAAACTATAAAGGTGGACAGACAGTTAATATGGCCCTTCACTAGATGTACAGATCCATTTGAATAAGATGTAATACTGTTGGATTTGTTCAAATGTTTACACGTAAGGCATCTTGAACGATTACACAAAAAATTACCATCTTTAATTCCAATATTTATACCAATATTTGTGTTATTTTGGAATTTTTTAAGTCTGCTAGGTGCCACAATAGATTTAATATTTCTTGCCTTCTGAAAGACTACTGGTATTCTTGGTGGCAATTTTTTCCATATAATCGGATCACTGAGTAAAATATCCCAATGTTTGTTGAGTATATTTTTGATTTTCTGTGAGGCACAATTAAATTGTGTTATAAAGAGAGGAGAACACATCCGATCATGATCTGGTATTTGCATCTTCTTTTTTTTAGAGAGTATATTGCTTTTGGATTTGTCCAAGAGATTAAGTCTATCCAATTGACCTACTTGCTTAAAGGTCTCCATGACCGTATGTCTGTTGTATCCTTTGGCCACAAACGTCTTCACCAGAGCGTCCCCCTGGGCCAAGTAATCAGAGTCAAGAGAACAATTTCTCCTGACTCTAAGAAATTGGCCCCTGGGGACGTTCTCCAACCATTTATGATAATGGTTACTGGTATGATGTAAATATGCATTTGTTGAAACTTTTTAAAAAATGTTCTAGTAACAATCTGATTCTCAGTGTTCACCATCAGTTCCAGATCCAAAAAATTAATTTTGCACTTATTTGTTTCAAATGTGAACCGCAAGTCCATCTGGTTGTTATTAAAAGATGTCAAAATATCAATAAATGGAGGCGCATGCGCGAAGGACACGGAGATGGCAGCCTAAGTCTCTAGCTCCGTGCCGCGCATAACAGAATAACTTGAAAACACCCCAAGAAAATAAAGTTTCGCAAACCAAAAGCAGCAGGCACCCCCTCTGAATACCCCAGGATGGCCCCGAAAAAACCCGTCACACAGAAAAAGCCAAAATCGGCGGACGTTCGGGCATATTTTGGCGGAGCAAGCACAAGCGGGGGCCTGGAAGAAATGGCGCCATCTTCAAACCCGGACACTGACACGGAGTTAGAAGGTGAGGAAGAGGGCCCCAGCAATCAAGCCTTGTTGCCTGTTAGGAGATGCGACTTTGAGAGGTTGTACAACGACCTCAAGTCACTATTACAGGCCGAAATTAAAGAAGTTAAAAGAGACGTAGTAAAGCTGGGCACGAGAACAGACGACCTGGAGAGAAAGGTGGACCAGACAATAAAGGTGGTCAAAAAGACTGACAAAAAAACGGGGGACCTACAGCGACAGATAGATGAGTTGCGGGAACGGCAGGAAGATGCAGAGAACCGGGATAGAAGGAATAATCTGCGGATCCGGGGGGTCACAGAGGAGGTGGGAGACTGCAATGAATACATCACCAGATGGATGGAAACCCTCCTCCCCGACCTCAACAGGGACGCACTGGCCCTAGATAGATGCCACAGGGCCCTCCGGGCGCGCCCGGTACAAAACGAGCAACCGCGGGACATAATTACCCGGCTGCACTTCTTCACAACGAAGGAGGCCATATTGCGACAAACCCTGCCCCTGGCATCAGTGGACTTTGAGGGCAACAAGATGCTTGTGTTTCAAGACCTGTCCCCAGCCACACTACTCAGACGCCGTGGTCTGTTCCCCGTCACAAAGGTCCTCCACGACCAAAACGTGAGGTACAGGTGGACCTTTCCGTTCGGGTTACAAGTAACAAGGAACGGGAGGGTATTCACTATGAAAGACCCCGTGGAGGGCCCGGAGTTCCTGGCAAAGCTGGGCCTAAGAGATGCCCCTGCGCAAGTGGTGGATAAGGCGGTGGCGCTGGAACCGGAGTGGAGTGGAGGGAATGGTTCACCAAAAGCAAAAGGGAAAAAGCGCTGAGAAGCAGCGGTGGTAGCCCCACAAAAGCGCACGGTTGCGCTCATTCAAAGTTCCAAAGTTGTGGCCAAAGTTATAAGGTCCGGTTGTTAGCCCCCGAGACTGCCCGCCTAAGTGGACATTATGCCCGCCTGTCCAGAACCTACGGTGTCCCATCCCTGCATCAGAGTCAGCATGGCCCGCCTCAAGATCCTTGGTGAGACAAGTGCCGGCGGTGGGCTCCAGTACGGCAATCACCGACGGGGGGGGGGGGGGAAATGCACCGCGAGACAGACAAAAGCAGAACCCCTACAGAATAAATTGCTGGGAACTTACCTGCAAGTGGCGAAAGATGGCGGCGGAGCTAAAGCATGGTGAGTGCCAGAGTGAGATGCAGATGGCGGAAGATCTCCAAAGGCGGGAAGAGAGAGCACGCACCACCTCCGCCTCGTGGCAGGGCATCTCCCAAAATGGCAACCGGAAGCAGGAAACCGGAAACTCAACCTAGCCGGAACCTCGTAGAGCGACGCCATCTTGGAGGAGGCAGCAGACACAGAACCCGATGACGTCATCTTCTGGAGCCTCAACGCGCCGGAACTCCCGCAGGACCCAGGGACGCTGTACCGGAGGGTCATACAGAGCCAGCCGCCGCAGAGTAGTAGCAGGGAAATAAGGAAGGCGAGGATGATAGAGAGTGGGAGGAAAGGGAGACGGAGTAGAAAAGCAGGGGGAAGTAGGGAAGAGGAAGGGGGAAGATAAACTGAAGGACGAGCAGAAGCAGGCTATAGGGGAAGAAAGCGAGTTGAGGAGGTAGAGTCAGAACTAAGAGGAAGCAAGTTACAGAATAGGAGGGGAAAGGACAGTAAGTAGAGAGAGAGAAGGGATCAGGGATGTAGAGAGTACAAGGAAGTTAGAAGATGGCAGGGGGAAGTAAGGGCGGAACTATCAATTAGTTATTTGAGAATTATAAAAGAGGGGAGGACTAAGCTCAGAGAAGGGCGAGGCAGGGTTAGGCAAGACAAGACAGAGAGCATGCGTAGGTTGACAACACGTGGGCCTGGTTACGGCGGGCAGCCGGACAAAAAAGCAGGTGGACATGCCTGGCGAGACATGTAAGGGGGGAAACCCCAGTTTTCAGGGTGTAAAAGGGAGCGCGGACACGGGGTGGGTGCCGGATGGTCTACCCCGGAGTCGGCATGAGCCTCAATGGGGTCGGAAAGGGGGAGGGACCCCCAGATCCGACTAAAGTCCTTGGGGAAGAGGGGAGGGGGCGAGGTCTGGGACCCGCTAATGCCTCTACCCGAAAGGCATTGGGATGGGCTGTGGGACAGGGAAGTCCCGGAGCCGATACCATAGTTTTATATGTTTACATGTATTTGTGTTGTGGTTTTTCTGTTGTAACCCTTGATGTGCTTTCCCTCTGTGTCACTTTCCCCCCCCCACGTACCCCATCCCCCTAGCAGGGCGCAGAAGAGAAGCCGCAGAGGACAGAAAGAGACAAAGTGCGGGATCTCCCCATCGTCCAGAAGACCCAGAATGGCCCAGGACTACTCCGGCGGAAAAAGGTCACAAATAAAATATTATGAATAACGAGGTCAGATGTATCTCACACAACGTTAAAGGCTTTAACGGTCCAGCGAAGCGCAAGCTAGCCCTCAGAGATTACAAGAGACTTAAAACCGATTTCCTCTTTCTCCAAGAGACACACTTCTCCAGAGACAGTTACCCTAAATTCTTAGACAAAGAATTCCGTGTAGTGCACTTAGCATCAGCTCAAGTGAAAAAGAGAGGGGTAGCAATAGCCATACACAACAGGATAGACTTCACAATCGAGAAGAAGGTGGCAGATAGGGAGGGCAGATTCTTAATCCTGGTGGGTTCAGTCCAGGGGAAACCACTCACGTTAGCATCAGTTTATGCACCCTGTGAAGTCTCAGCGGATTTCTTTTCCCTTTTCTTCCGTAAGCTACAAAAGGAGGCAAAGGGAAACATGATAATAGCGGGTGATCTCAACAGGACACTGAATCCCAAGTTAGACCGGTGCACGGCCGCTAGTCTCCCCCCTAAATTAGATATTCAGCAAATCACGCAGGGATTGAAGGATTGCCAATTGGTAGATATATGGCGCGAACAGCATCCCCAAAGTAGAGATTATACCTTCTTCTCCCACCCCCATAACAGATACAGTAGGCTGGACTACTTCCTAGTATCAAACAGACTGGTCCCAGTGGTTTCCCACACGGGGATCCACGATATTTCGTGGTCCGACCACGCACCTATCGAGCTGCGGTGCACTCTAAACTTACTAGACAGACCTGGAGCAAACTGGAGGCTAAACGAGCTGTTATTAAAAATCCCAAATTTGCAGAGAGAAATTGGTGAGAGGATTAAGGATTTCTTCACTGAGAACGTAGGGAGTGTTTCTTCCGACACCACCCTATGGGAAGCCCACAAGGCGACTCTCAGAGGCTCCCTCATGTGCCTAGCTGCTAGGCGCCGGAGGGATCAGGAGAAACAGATAAAAGTTCTACAGGATAAACTAGCGACCCTATCTAAGGCGCACAAAGTATCTAGGAATCAGGACACACTGCGTGCTTTGGCAGAAACCAAACAGCAGTTGAATATAAAACTGGCCTCCCGGGCAGAAAAGGAGATGAGCTGGTCCAGACGTAGGTACTTTGAGAAAGCGAACAAGCCGGACACCCTATTAGCAAATCGACTTCAAAATAAAATTCCTAATTATCATATACAAACTATTCGCACACAAGGGGGTGAGCTTACTTCTAATCCTCAGAGGATCGTGGCAGAGTTCAAAAGCTACTACGAGACGCTGTACGATGGGGGTAAGGTCATACACAATCAAAAGACGAGGGATAATCTTGGGGAATTCTTAAAAGAAGCCAAATTGCCGACCTTGAGCAGGGTGGAGAAGGAAGCGTTACAGACGGACTTCTCTTTAGAAGAGTTAACGGTAGTTGTAAAGTCACTTAAGCCTGCCAAAGCGCCCGGCCCAGATGGTTTCTCCAATTTATACTATAAAAAATACCTGCAAATTTTAGCCCCACATCTATTGAAGCTATTTAACTCTATTTTACACGGGGCCTCGTTCCCAGCTCAGATGCTTCAGGCGTCAATCTCCCTGATCCATAAACCTGGTAAGGACCCGGCAGACTGTAAGAGCTACCGGCCCATCTCGCTGATTAATACGGATGTAAAAATTTTCTCCAAATTACTAGCTAATAGAGTGGGTATCGTCCTTCCCAGGTTAGTTCATCCAGATCAGGTGGGGTTCATCGGAGGAAGGAAAGCGGCGGACAACACCAGACGGATAATAGATTTGATGGATTTGGCACAAAAACAGAATATCCCGTCAATGGTACTACTGTAAGTCTGGACGCTGAGAAAGCCTTCGATAGAATCGATTGGCCCTACTTGAGAGGGACGCTTGAGGCATTTGGCTTTGAGGGACGCCTCTTGGAGGCCATCATGGCCCTATACGAGGGGCCAACGGCAGGGGTGAGACACCAGGGATTCCCATCAGAGCAATTTCAAATTAAGAGTGGCACACGCCAGGGATGCCCGCTGTCCCCTTTGTTGTTCGCCCTCTGCGTAGAACCCTTGGCGGCACATATCAGAAACAACCCGGATATTACGGGCATAGCTGTAAAAGAGCAACCACACAAAGTGGCGCTCTACGCAGATGATGTGATCCTGACATTATCACAGCCTCTCACCTCCCTGCCCAATGTCTTCGCAATTTTGGGGACCTTTAAACAAATTTCTGGGTTCAAAATTAATCAGGCCAAATCGGAAGCCCTCAATATAAATTTACCCAAACCAGTAGAAAAACTAATTGGACTCAATTTTAATTTTAAATGGCAACCCTCTATGATTAAGTATTTAGGGGTATATATCACAAAAGAATATAAGGCTTTATATAAAGCAAATTATCCCAGGTTGTTTCGGACTCTCCGTGAGGATCTCCGGAGATGGGCGGAGTGCAGTATCTCGTGGATAGGCCGTATTCATAGTGTAAGGATGAATCTCCTGCCACGAGTGCTGTACCTTTTCCAGGCCCTCCCGATCCCCCTGATAAAAGAAGACATCCTCTCGCTTCAGTCCTTAATAACAAAGTTTATCTGGAATAAGAAAAACCCACGAATTAACAAAGCGATCTTAAGGAGGCCGACCTTGAGAGGAGGGTTGGGGGTGCCATGCTTGTTCGCCTACTACAAAGCAGCCCAACTGTGCCAGATTGTGCAGTGGCACACAGACCCGAACCTTCGGAGGTGGGTAGCGCTAGAAAAAACATGTTGCACACCAATAGATATTAGGAATCTAATTTGGTTGCCCAAAAAAAGTCAGGCCGTCATGCGGACTCCTCTGCAGACCATGGTCAACTCCTTGAAAGTCTGGGACGCGGTAAAGATCAAGTGCCACCTCACATCCCTGAACTCTCTGATGACTCCCATTTGGGGGAACCCAAACTTTGCTCCAGGTATGGATAGCTCTATTTTCTCAAAATGGATTCAAGCTGGGTATCTCCGCCTAAAAGATCTGGAGGGCAGGCAACGTGTAAAAACATTTGATCACATTAAAGAGGAGAACAATTTACCAAACACTGAATTCTTTAGATACCTCCAGATCAGGGCCTTCTACAATGAAGCCCCAATTCGGCCCCGGAGAACGAATTTTGAGCAGCTCTGTTCAAGAGATACGGACACAAGGGGACTAACATCTAGAATGTACAGGGAAGTAGTCTGCCCAAAGACGGACGACCAACCCAAACTGGCCTACATGAGACAGTGGGAAGCAGATTTGGGGGAGACATTAGAAGACGAAGACTGGGATAAGATCCTGCAGATGGCGGCCAAAAGCTCCATCTGCACCACATTAAAGGAGAACGCATATAAAGTCCTGATGAGGTGGTATTACACGCCCGCTAAATTATCTAAATTTGTCAAAGGCTACTCTCCGCTCTGCCCCAAGCAGTGCGGAGAGAGAGCGGACTTATTCCATATGATGTGGTCTTGTACGAAGGTAAACCCGCTTTGGGAGGAGATTAAAGATTGGCTTCAGAGACTACTAGAAGTGGACATCCCCTTAGACCCGTGGCTGTTCCTGTTGGGCAGACGAGTCAAGGGGCTATCTAACGCCACACATAAATTGATCGCACATCTGGCTACAGCCACCAGGTGCGAGATCGCAGCAGTATGGAAACAACCAGAGATTCCGATTATCCCCAAGATTAGAAATAGAATTTGGTTTGTATGCTGGATGGAACAGTTGACGAGTTTGGTCAACGACACCGGCTCAAATTTTCTAAAAGTCTGGGAGCCCTGGCTGGCACAGACAGACATCCCGGGAATAGATATCACCACAATCCTGCAATAATAGGTGGTAAATGCGTTCTCCGGTAATGAAAGGGATCCATGACAACATAGCGACAGAGAATCCGGAGGAGGAGCGGGACCCAGGGTAGATTAGGACCCTAGTGTAGGAGGCAGCCAAAGAGGTAACAGCAGGTGAGCGTGGGCCAAGGTTCTCGGAGAAAGTGGTTACTCTAAAATACATGCACGGCGCCCGAACAGGCTGCGGGAGGATAGGCGGAACACCCCGTCGAGCCCCAACCCCCCCTCCTTCCCCCCCCCTCCCTTCTACATAGTCAGTGTGTCTTGTCCCCCGGTTCGTCTTGTAAGTCCAGTAAGTCAAGTTTTTGGTTCTTTATATAAAAAGAAAGTACTAAATGTGGTGTTGTCACTGTAGACAATGGATGGTGTTACCATGTCAGATGTATTTCACCCAATAAAATCAAAGTTATAAAAAAAAAAAAATATCAATAAATGTCTCCTGTTCTCCATCCCAAATGAATATAAGGTCGTCTTTGAAACGGCCATAGAACACCAAGCCCTCCCCCAGCCTAGCATTACCCCACACATGGGTGTCCTCCCATAGGTCCATGTATAGGTTAGCATAGCTGGGGGCAAAACGGGTGCCCATGGCCGTTCCACAGACCTGCAAATAATATCCATTCTCAAATAAAAAATAATTGTGTTCCAAAATAAATAAGATCGCCCTCAAAATAAAATCTTTCTGTATATCATTAAATTGAATTTCTTTCTCCAAGAAATGTGCTACCGCTGCTACTCCCTTAATGTGACAGATGCATGTATATACAGAGGCCACATCACATGTGGCCCAAATATATGTTGATTTCCAGGGGATCCCCGAGATGGAATCAATAACATGCAGCGTGTCCCTAATATATGATCTCAACTTGACCACCAAAGGCTGTAAATAATGGTCTACATATTGGGACACGCTTTACGTCTTTGACTCCACCCCAGAGACTATAGGTCTCCCTGGTGGGTTTGCTGCATCTTTATGTACCTTTGGTATATGATAGAACACTGGTGTTCTAGGGTTTCGTTTAAATAAAAACTCAAACTCTGATTTCGTGATTATCCCCCTATGGTGTGCCTCTAAAAGAAAGACTTTCAATTCCTTTTGATATATATCCATCGGATCTTGATGCAAAAGTACATAAGACATACCATCACCCAATAGGCGGTTCGCTTCAGCTATATACACATCCCTATCTTGGAGCACTATGCCTCCTCCCTTGTCTGCTTGTCTTTTTACAATTCCACTAAATTCACTCAATTCCTTTAAAGCCTGTGTTTCATTTTTTTAGAACCTGAGAATTACTTAAATCGCACATTTGAATAGAATTTTCCTGGAGATTAAGAGAACTAGAAAACTGAGAATATCCTAAATCGCACATGTGGACTGAATTATTTTGGAGATCAGGAGGAATAAGAACCCGAGAATTACCTGAATCACATACTTGAAGGGAATTGTCCTCAAGATAGAGAGAACTGGTAGGCTGAGAAGATCTTAAATTACCCATATGAACCAAATTTACTTCAGACTTGGGAAAAGCCATGGCAGAAAAAGACAATACTGGATCTACCATACCACCCAAGGTATCTAATGCAACACTATTTACTTTTGTGATATGTTGTGTTAAGCTATCCAAATGTGGACTATAATGAGTATTAAAAGATTTTGAATCACTTTGTCAGAGTATGCCTTTACTCCAAAAGAGGAACTTACATAAAAATAAAACACAGTCTTTAAAGGAATTGAGTGAATTTAGTGGAATTGTGATAAGACAAGCAGATAAGGCAGGAGTCATAGTGCTCAAAGATAGGGATGTGTATATAGCTGAAGCGAACCACCTATTGGGTGATGGTATGTCTTATGTACTTTTGCATCAAGATCCGATGGATATATATCAAAAGGAATTGAAAGTCTTTCTTTTAGAGGCACAACATAGGGGGATAATCACAAAATCAGAGTTTATTTTATTTATTTATTTTAAAAATATTTTACCAGGAAGTAATACATTGAGAGTTACCTCTCGTTTTCAAGTATGTCCTGGGCACAGAGTTAAGACAAATAATACATGGTTACAAATACAGTTACATAAATGAACAGGGCATACATTATATACAAGACATTGCATGCACAGTTAAAGAAAATATATGTTATGGGCGTATTTAACAGTTACAGACCAGATTAAAATGTGAGACAGCCTTAGATGTGAAAGAACTTAAACTGGTGGTGGATGTGAGAGTCTCTGGTAGGTTGTTCCAGTTTTGGGGTGCATGGTAAGAGAAGGAGTTTGAGTTTTTATTTAAACGAAACCCTAGAACACCAGTGTTCTATCATATACCAAAGGTACATAAAGATGCAGCAAACCTACCAGGGAGACCTATAGTCTCTGGGGTGGAGTCAATGATGTCCAGCGTGTCCCAATATGTAGACCATTTTTTACAGCTTTGGTGGTCAAGTTGAGATCATATATTAGGGACACGCTGCATGTTATTGATTCCATCTCAGGGATCCCCTGGAAATCCACATATATTTGGGCCACATGTGATGTGGCCTCTGTATATACATGCATCGGTCACACTAAGGGAGTAGCAGCGGTAGCACATTTCTTGGAGAAAGAAATTCAATTTAATGATATACAGAGAGATTTTATTTTGAGGGCGATCTTATTTATTTTGGAACACAATTATTTTTTATTTGAGAATGAATATTATTTGCAGGTCTGTGGAATGGCCATGGGCACCCGTTTTGCCCCCAGCTATGCTAACCTATACATGGGCTTATGGGAGGACACCCATGTGTGGGGTAATGCTAGGCTGGGGGAGGGCTTGGTGTTCCATGGCCGTTTCATAGACGACCTTATATTCATTTGGGATGGAGAACAGGAGACATTTATTAATATTTTGACATCTTTTAATAACAACCAGATGGACTTGCGGTTCACATTTGAAACAAATAAGTGCAAAATTAATTTTTTGGATCTGGAACTGATGGTGAACACTGAGAATCAGATTGTTACTAGAATTTTTTTTAAAAAGTTTCAACAAATGCATATTTACATCATACCAGTAACCATTATCATAAATGGTTGGAGAACGTCCCCAGGGGCCAATTTCTTAGAGTCAGGAGAAATTGTTCTCTTGACTCTGATTACTTGGCCCAGGGGGACGCTCTGGTGAAGAAGTTTGTGGCCAAAGGATACAACAGACATACGGTCATGGAGACCTTTAAGCAAGTAGGTCAATTGGTTAGACAAACTCTTGGACAAATCGTAAAGCAACATACTATCTAAAAAAAGAAGATGCAAATACCGGATCATGATCGGATGTTTTCTCCTCTCTTTATAACACAATTTAATTGTGCCTCACAGAAAATCAAAAATATACTCAACAAACATTGGGATATTTTACTCAGTGATCTGATTTTAGGGAAAAAATTGCCACCAAGAATACCAGTAGTCTTTCAGAAGGCAAGAAATATTAAATCTATTGTGGCACCTAGCAGACTTAAAAAATTCCAAAATAACACAAATATTGGTATTAATATTGGAATTAAAGATGGTAATTTTTTGTGTAACCGTTCAAGATGCCTTACGTGTAAACATTTGAAAAAATCCAACAGTATTACATCTTATTCAAATGGATCTGTACATCTAGTGAAGGGCCATATTAACTGTCTGTCCACCTTTATAGTTTATGCCATCATGTGTCCCTGTGGGGTTCAGTATATTGGTAGGACTAAACGGGCCCTCTGCACAAGTTTTTTAGAACATCGGCGTAATATAATTCATGGATTACAAACACACAGTTTGTCTAGACATTACAAACTTAAGCATAATAAAGATCATTCTTCCCTTGTAGTCATGGGCATTGAGGCCATTAGTCCGACACTCCTAAGTGGAGACAGACACAAACTTCTAAATCTTAGAGAGACATACTGGCTCTACGAATTAAATACACTTAGTCCAGAAGGCCTGAATGATTGTATTGACATCAGCACTGTTGTATAAATTTCCTTTTGCTTCCTTAAGTCTCCTTATCCTTCATCCTTTCTTTTTCCATCCCTTATTTCCCCGTGTTGGGTGGGCACGGAGGTCTGGGTTGAACGTGTTAGACATGTTCCCTTCGTGTTCACCCACATAGGGTATTTATTATTATTATCATTTTTTCATATTAACACATATAATATTTAGTATTTAATACATTATTCATCAATTATACTCTCACAACGTAGATTTTTTAGATCATTTATTTTTATTCATTCATGTACTTCACTATTAGCACCATTCTTAACCTGTGAGGAGTGTGGAGTGATTGGCTGTACTATGCAGTCTTGCTGGGCTGGAGATGCACAGAGGCCTGGGATACATGTCCGGTCTATATTTCTATTTTTCTTTGTAATATTCGGGTAGACACCTTGACTCTGTATTATACTTTCATCTTTCCTCGCTGTTTCTTACTGTGGTTTCCTTTGGGTCCATTTTTTCATTGAAAAAATATTGATTAATACATATATATTTGTATTCATATGAGTTTTGTATTATTGTGATTTTAGGAGCAAAGATCTATGTTCCTCATGTATTCTCATGTGAAATTGTGGTCTGATTAATTCCATCTATCTTGTTTTCACTCTATAGGTGCATTTTCTGCATTTATTTATTTATTGATTCATCTATTCACCATTTAGTAAATATTTTCACATACTTATTAGTACTCTTCAATTTATCATTTATGAATAATATATATCAAGTCTACTCTCCTCAAGCCTATATTCAACATATATCAAATTAACACTAATCAACTATCACTGTATACTCAGGTGATTTGGGGTATTCATACATCATTTGTGGTCTCCTTCAAAGAGACTAAATAGCATATGATAGTCTAGGATATTGTGTATAGCGTTTTTAATGTATCTTTATATTTGCTATTGTGATTTTTACACATCCTTTATTGTATACAGAACTGTGGATGTTCATATATCTATATGTGTTTAGACGGTGTAGTTATGCTGATTGTTTGCACATGATCTTCCAATTACCTTCAATACAGCTGATTGGACTCGTGGGTATATATATGTCTATCAGTATACCCAGAGCCCACCCCTGATGAAGTCAGTTTAGCTGATGAAACACGTAGGGCCAGGTGTGCAGTGGATCTTCCAACTACAAAAAAAGACGGTGTGAAACAGCGCTAATTATATTAAATAATATAATTATTAAAGTTAAAAAACACTGGCAGCCAGGTTAATACTGACAGTACAGTCAGTCGGGGAACATAGGAAAAAAGAGGATACCGGCGCCACAATGAATAAATAATGGAAAGTCTAAACCATATGGGTATAAAGTCCAAATGAAGTCGTTAAATAACTGGTGATGAAGGAATCTCACATCAACGGAGTGCAATATGTGGGAAAAAGGAAAAAACAAATTATGGTGCAGTATGCCAATCACTGTTAGCTAAAAATCATGACAGACTGACAACACAAGACAAACAAGACAAACAAACGTGAACACACTAGCAAGGCTGAATTATTAAAACAAAGCTAATTTATTAATACTGGACACTAGGAGGGTCACTGACATAACACGCATCCGGAGGGGTAAAAGTGAAACCCTACTCACAGATGCTGGACAATAACAGGCAACAAGCTGGAATCGTGCTGGTGATCTTCCAAGATGGCGACCGGAGCGTTCTCACCGGCATCCCCACGTGACAGGGGTAGAAGGGGAGTCACACGGACTAGGGGATTTCCGGGCGGATGTGATGTCGCGCCTCACGATACTCCCAAAGCTGACGTTCCTCCTTCACTCCTCTTCCACGGCTTCACCACGGCTTCACCAGCTGAATTGCAATGTCCTCCACAGGCCAGATTTGGCTCTTAAACACTCAAAAACTTCCCGACGCATTTCGTGCGCATGCGCGCACTTCTTCAAGTGGATCTTCCAACGCTTCTTTCATATCTGCTCGGCATTCTAACCTGTTTAGTATCCATACTCACCGTGTGACGTCATCCGCTGTTCCGCCGCATCCATCGTCCCTGGTGGGAACAAAAAATCATCTGTTGGTGTATGCCCGGGGAGAAGAATTCGTGGAGAGCCTGATATCGTGAGTTCCTGCTGGCGGTGAACAACGAGGGCTATATGGGACACAGTGGAGTCACGGAGCAGTGCAGCAGATAAGCGGCGTTTCCTGATCCTTTGGAGCATGAGTATTATCTCATAACATGCTTTTATATATTCTATGTTTGTGAGTTTATTTTATGAGCCTTTTTTGGGAATTAAATATATTTTTTTGCACAGTAATGCACTAGGATTCGGCGCTTTTTTCTTCTTTTTTCTATGCAGGTCGTTGTGCCCTTGTTAAGCAGCTACCTGTTTCCTGATAGTGCTTTGTTTCATTCCCCTACATTGGACATATTTTTGGACTCCATAGGACTATTTTTATTGTATACATACAGGAGGGTCCACAGCACACCATATGTATTTGTCTATGCACACTTAATTAGGTTTCATTGATTATGCAGTAAGAGTTTATGTTTTGATATATAGGTTTTTATTTAATTCAATTTGTTTTTTATATTTTTTTATTCTTGCTGGCATATCTCACCCAAGCGCAGTCCTCCATTGTATATATTATATACACACACACATGATTAACCAATATACAAAGAAATGTTTAAGCATTCAAAAAAACATGCACAAATGAAAATAGCACATCTCCAAATCAATAAATCACATTGCATCTCAAAATTACAATATTAGATAGCCACATAAAGAAAAAATAAAAACAATTCAAAATAAAATAATTCTCATCTACCAATCAATATATAACAAATGTTAATCTCGCAATCGGCAATCAAAACATTGAATTTTACAGTGTATACATGATGCATATAATGTGTGCATCATGTACACTATGCAAATCAATGTTAACAATAACATATTCCAAACAAAATACAATTCAATCCAAACAAGTGTACTATTTAAACCAAGCAAGTAAACAGAAATATATTACCATTAATTAATCAAATCCGAAATCAATTACAATCCTATCCAAATCAATTACACAATAACCTATTTCAATCGTTCAATCAAACCATGCTTTAAAAAGTTACAGACGAGACCACGACTATTCTAAACCTTGCCTTAAACTAGCCCGGTTACATTCTGGGTATGTGCTGGGTATAACCTGGCAAGTGTAAGGCATTTCTGCATTGACTAATGACGCATAGGATTAACACAGGAAGAAAGTATCCAACGCTCCACGTTTTTTTAAATAAAGTAAATTTATTGTGTCACACAACGTTTCGACCAATAGGTCTTTCTCAAGTGACTGGGCATGAACCAACTGAGGATAAACCCAGTATATATACCCTCAACCAAAGACAATACAACAGGTGAAAACAAGTAAAAAACACCCCAGCTGACCCCAGTCCGTCTCCAATGATCAGTCCGGTCATCATGCTTTACCACAACAGTTCGTGAGAGCCTCTTTCCGGTGTTGCGTTTCAGTGACACCTTCTCCACTCCTAATTGGACTCCTTCATCTCTCTTCTCTTCTGCGCATGCGACGTCAGCGTTTGCGTTCCAGCGCCCTCTTCTTCCGTGTGCCGATCGGGTCTGACGTCATCCATCACATCAGGATTGGTCCTCCTATTCTCGTGATACTTCGGGGGCTGCTCATACATCATATGAGCTTGTAAGCCTTCCCTCTTCTCTGCATCGCGGCTTGGGCTGTCATCCTGCGTCCTCCATTGTCATGGCTCTGCAACGTCATCCTTTCCTTCAGCTCTCCTCCTGTTAAAGTGGGATATTCCTCCATATCTCTTGATGAGTGGTTTTTAGTCCTTAATATGCATGGAAAGAATGTCATGTGTGATCAGGGGTGACATATCCAATAATGTGAAACAGTGAAAAAAGTAGTAAGTGCCAAAAATATTATAAACTTTAGAATGCTTGTCAATCTGTCTTGATACTTACTCACATGTAAGGCAATAACACCAACATCAGCCATGCAACCTGAAAAGGCCCTATCTCCTATTAAGAAAACAGTTAAATGATATGTAGTCGTTTAAACCTTTGGGATGAACGGTATCTAAAGTATATGTCCAGTATGTTTCTCGCTGTAATAAAAGTGTATCAATATCAGAACCTGTCAATTTTCTTTTTACATGCTCAATACCCATTAAACGAAGGGATGAGACTGGATGTTTGCAGTCTACGCAGTGGTTAATAAAAACAGTATTTTCTGATTTATTGTTGATCCTGCTTTTGTGCTCAATAAATCTAGTCTTCAGACTCCTGTTTGTTTCACCCACATATAAAAGACCGCAGGGATATTTAATGATATACAACCATATTAACATTGGTCAAAAAAAGTGTTTGAAACAATTTGGTTGAAAATCCTAAAATAATCTTAAAAAGAGCAGACAAGGGAGGAGCACTAGTTCTTCAGAACTATGAACAGTACAGGACGGAAGCTTATAGACAATTAGCTGACACTAATTGTTATGCGAAATTAACACATTGTGACGGTTCGGGGGATTACTTCCCCTCCATGTGTCCCTGGCAATACGCTCTCTCCTGCCTCTCATATCCCTTCCTTGCCTCCCCGTTTTGTTCTCTGACCTCTGCTTGTACTGGATTACCCTGCTCTCTCCTGCCCTTGAACACTGCTTACAGACACGACTTTGCTGACTTCGGTTATCCCTGGACTCTGGCTTACGGACATCACTATCCTGCTCTCTATTGCCCTAGACTCTGGCAGACGGACATCAGTAACCAAACTCTTTATTCCAAGGCGTTGCAAGTATACTCCAACCATCTTTCTACAGGCCCGGCAACGCACTACCACACTCCGGGCACGTCCTCACTGCCGTGGGTGCGTGTGTTAACCCTACCCACTTCAGTACTGGGGACTGGCAAGGTCTGCGGGCACACAGGCGTTACACACATGATCCTACGAGTTTATATCAGGAAGAAATAGAACAAATTTTACTATTGGGTTTGGGGAATACATGGCTCACCGAAAAGGAGAAAGAATTCCTAACAATGGAGCACCCACGCCGCCCGGTTTTATATCTGTTACCTAAGATACATAAGAGTCTGCACAACTCCCCAGGCAGGCCAATCATATCGGCCACTAACTCCATCAATCAACCATTGTCTATGTTTGTAGATACATATTTACAACCCCTTGTGATAGAGGGAAGATCATACATTAGGGACACATTTGATTTTTTGAACAAAATCAGGTCCATAAAGTTTAATGATAGAGATATATTATCGGTGACCATGGATGTCACCAATCTCTATACGATCATCCCACACACAGAAGCTTTAAATGTGGTCAGAGAGAAATTAGAGGCAAGTCACATAAAAGGTCCACCAACTGATTACATCATGCTCCTGTTACATTTTATTTTACATAAGAATTATTTTAAGTTTGAGACAAATTTCTACTTGCAGACAACAGGTACCGCATTGGGGAGCATTGTAGCACCATCTTATGCAAATCTTTACATGTCCCATTTCGAGGAACAGCACATCCATGGTACACAATATTTTGGGAAGATGCTCTTTTATTGTCGTTATATAGATGACCTCTTTATTATCAGGGAGGGAACTGAAAATGAACTAATTGAGTTCTTTACATACTTGGCGGAACTGCCTACGCCAGTTAAATTTACAAAAAAATTGGAGCAATTCCCAGATATCATACCTAGATGTGTTGATTACATATAATGGGCATGAATTGCATACAGATTTATTTAGGAAACCTACAGATAGGAATTCCACACTACACGGCTCCAGTTTCCATCCAGACTCCCTAAAGAGAATATTACCTTATTCACAGAAGATAAGGGCGGGTAAAATTGTTGACAGGCCTCTACACTTAGATAGACCCATAAAAGAAATAAAAACAAGGTTTATAGACCGTGGACATAAAACTTCTATAGTGGAAAAGTCTTTGAGAAAAGAACCATTAGAGGTGAACAGACAAGTGGAGAGTGAAGAAAAAACGACTTTTGTCAGCAAATACACCACACCAGGTAGATTTGTCAAACAAACTATACAAAAACATTGGAAGATTCTGCAAAGGAACACCTAGATTTGCTTATCAAAGAGGAGAAAACTTCAAGGATATTCTTATTAAAGCAGATAAAAAAGAGCATTATGTAGGTTCACTCTTCCTTAGTGATCCGAAACCAGGCTGTTATAAATGTTTTAATTGTTCAGTGTGTAACAGTCTAATGACAAGCAATGTATTTTGTCACCCAAGAAGTGGTGCCAAATTTAAAATCAATACACGCATTACCTGCACCACTGCACAAGTTGTATATATCATTAAATGCCCCTGTGGTCTTTTATATGTGGGTAAAACAAACAGGAGTTTGAAGACTAGATTTATTGAGCACAAAAGCAGGATCAACAATAAATCAGAAAACACTGTTTTTATTAACCACTGCGTAGACTGCAAACATCCAGTCTCATCCCTTCGTTTAATGGGTATTGAGCATGTAAAAAGAAAATCGACAGGTTCCGACATTGATACACTTTTATTACAGCGAGAAACATACTGGAAATATACTTTAGATACCGTTCATCCCAAAGGTTTAAACGACTACATATCATTTGTTTTTTTTTTAATAGGAGATATGGCTTTTTCAGGTTGCATGGCTGCTGTTGGTGTTATTGCCTTACAAGTGAGTAAGTATCAGGACAGATTGACAAGCATTCTAAAGTTTATAATATTTTTGGCACTTACTACTTTTTTCACTGTTTCACATTATTGGATATGTCACCCCTGATCACACATGACATTCTTTCCATGCATATTAAGGACTAAAAACCACTCATCAAGATATATGGAGGAATATCCCACTTTAACAGGAGGAGAGCTGAAGGAAAGGATGACGTCGCAGAGCCATGAAAACGGAGGACGCAGGATGACAGCCCAAGCCGCGATACAGAGAGGAGGGAAGGCTTACAAGCTCATAAGATGTATGAGCAGCCCCCGAAGTATCACGAGAATAGGAGGACTAACCCTGATGTGATGGATGACGTCAGACACGACCGGCACACGAAGAAGAGGGCGCTGGAACGCAAGCGCTGACGACGCATGCGCAGAAGAGAAGAGAGACGAAGGAGTCCAATCAGGAGTGGAGAAGGCGTCACTGAAACGCAACACCGGAAAGAGGCTCTCACGAACTGTTGTGGTAAAGCATGATGACCGGACTGATCAGGGAAGACGGATTGGGTTCAGCTGTGGTGATTTTTTACTTGTTTTCACCTGTTGTATTGTCTTTGATTGAGGGTATATATACTGGGTTTATCCTCAGTTGGTTCATGCCTAGTCACTTGAGAAAGACCTATTGGTCGAAACGTTGTGTGACACAATAAATTTACTTTATTTAAAAAACCTTGGAGTGTTGGATCCTTCCTTCCTGAGTATTGCCTTTTAAATATACCTGACAGGTACTTCCTTGAACCAGCAGCACCGGTAAACTGTATGCATTTATTTATTCATTGTGGAGTGCAGCATAACCCCTTTTAAATTGCATAGGATTAACACAGCGGGGGTCCCTGGCAGTCCCATTCAGTTTGAATGGGACTGCCAGGAACCCCCGCTGATAATCTGATGGGCCATTAATCAATGCAGAAATGCTGGGTCTAGTTTAAGGCAAGTTTAAGGCATGTATCCAGCATGTACCTGGGTGTACCTGGGTCTTTTTGGCGATTGCCACTGGTTTGTGTTAGAATAGTCGCAGTCTCTGCTGTACCATCATCCAAAATATAAGTACCAAAAATAATCCACTATTAAAAAGCAAGCCACACCCTGAAATCAAATACAGCAAAATCCACCATAAATTACATGTATCTAAATTCAAAATTACATAACACACTTATTTCTAAGCATTGCAGCAAAATACATTTTAAAACAGCAAAACAAGCATTTCCAAAACAATCATGTCAGTGTCATTTAAACTAGAATACTAGTATCTCTGCATTCGTAAAGGTTTCAACGAATGCATAGATACTAGTATTCTAGTTTAAATGACACTGTGCTTTCTTTTTTCTCCACAGCACCTCTTTTTATTCCCCCTTCCCCCTTCTTTTTATATTTTAAATTTAAATTCTGATTCTCAATCCGCTCTTTCTGTTTAGAATGTTTATTTGTAATATATCTGCACATGTGTGTCTATATATTCGTTCCCCTATATTATGTGCACTCACCTGCATCAGTGTATCACTTACACTGTAGCAGAGTGTTTGTGACACACACTTATCAATATATAGTATATATAATAGCCGTCATTTTATAACACTTTTAGTACTAACTATTTGATTCCAGTCTGCCCTCATCATATCCCCTGCCTTCTATATTAGAGTGAGTAATTTTTATGCTCACTCCTTCCCTCAAACCTGTCTTTTTTTTCCAGTCCTTTCTAATTTCTCACTGAAAAGGACTTTTTTTAATTAGGATTTTATTTATATGGTTTGTCAGCATTGTGCAGGGTATTGATGTGTTTTTATGTTGTTATATTTATATATTTTTATTTATCATATTCATCCAAGTTTCAAGTTTCACTCTATGGGGGCAATGCACTATGCTCAATGGCTTTGCGTTCTGATTTTCCAAAAAAGCAGATTCGTTAAAAAGTGAGGCCGGGGACGCGATTCACTAAGGCCTTGTGCCCATTTTTTAACGTACCTGCTCAAAATAGCTCAGAACAGCCACAGCGTACGTGTTGCTTTTTTTTCCCCCCGCTAGCATTCTTAACCTTTACGTACGCTAGCTGATAGAAAAAAAAGCCGCTTGTAACATTTGCATGGAGATTCTGTATCTCCATGCAAGGCTGTTACAGACGATTGTACACTAAATAAATACATTTTAATAATAGTGTACATGAGTAGGGGGTCTCAGGACCTGAACCGCATTGGTTTCAGGTCGAGGACCCCCTACTTCAGGAGATATAGGCCCCGTTGTGGGGTGCCGGTATCCCCTGCACTTTAAAGCTCCCGCGTCACGTGACCGGGACATTTAAATTCTGCAGGGGATACCGGCAGTACATAACGGGGCCTGTATCTCCTGAAGTAGGGGGTCCCCAAGGCTGAAACCAATGCGGTTCAGCTCAGGAGACCCCATGCATATCTACACTAGCATTAAAACACACATAACAATAAACAATAATTCATTACCGTAGTGGCTATCCGCTATGGTAATGAAGCTGCTTTAATGTATTTTTAATAATATTGTGCAGGAGCAGGGGGTCCCCTGAGCTGAATCGCATTGATTTCTGCCTCAGAGACCCCCTGCTTCCCGAGTTACAGGCGGTATGGGGCATCGGGTGCCAGTGTCGCTGCCATCTTTATAGCATCCAAGACGCGACGTGGGCTCTATAAAGATGGCGGTGACACTGGCACCCGATGCCCGATACCGGGGCCTGTAACTCGGGAAGCAGGGGGTCTATGAAGCAGAAATCAATGCGGTTCAACTCAGGGGACCCCCTGCTCTTGCACACTATTATTAAAATTTACAATAATGCAGCTTCATTAAGTAAGCGGATAGCCCCCTAACACATACAGTACTGAAATGGGTAAAAAAAACTATTATCCACATATGGATAATAATGCATTTGCCCATTTTAAATACATATAAAGTACAATAAATACAGTCAATATATATTACACTTACCTTTTATAGGCACCCACAATGAAGGTCGTCTTCATCCTCATCTTCATCCTGCCCATGCCCCCTCAGATGCTGCAAAACATACACAAGAATAAAAACAGCCAATGTAATGTCCCCTATCCCCTTAATCACCTAAGCGGTTATTAACTGCTACATTCATTAAGGGGTTAACCCACCCTCACCCACCACTCAGGAGGCCTACATACCCTCCCCCACTAACCCCCCACCCTGTGAGGCCTAACCACCCTCACACACTACCCAGCCGGGAGGCCTACCCACATACCCTTGGGGCCAATACCTTCTCCCCCACCCCCAGTACCCACAATAAAAACAATACACAGCCCCACAATAAACATCATTCTATTTATTAAATACATAACTCACCCCCTGTGCCCCCCCATAAATACATGATTTATTCTTTTACATACAGGGTTCATACCCCAGGCCCACGTGAGTCCCTGGTGGGCCTGACTGGTCACCTCACAGACCTACAGGTTACCAGCAACATGTTTCACACAGGGTCTGGAGGCCTGTTCGTGGGTCACGCCAGATGCCATGGCCCACCAGGTGGTTTCCGCGGGTCACCGTGGGCCACAATTGGGTCCCCACGGTAGGCCCACGGATTTCTGGGGGCCCCGGGTCATATCCACAGGTGTCTGAGGGGCCTCGGGTGGTTCCCACTGGGGTCTGGGGACCCACGTGTGGTCCCTATGGGTCCGCAGTGCCCCCACAGATGTGTGGCCACCGGTTCTTCGCCGCAGGGGTCCCCCATGGACCACGCATCCTGGTACCCGTGACAAGCCCGAGGATACCTCAGGTGGTCTCCAGAGGTCTCTCGCAGACCAAAGGAACCAACCCTGTATGTAAAACAAATAAATCAAACCACACATATAATCAGAAGATTATAAACAGCCCCCTAAAATTGCACTCAAGGTAGGTGACAAGTAAAGTATATTGTCAACTAGTAAATAGCTTGATATTAGCTAAATCCTAGCATAGGATACAATGCCAAAAGGTCACACTGAAATAAAAATAAAAAAGCCTTTAATAGTTATGCAGTAAAACACGACGAAACACTATAAAGATGCACAACAGTGCATAAATAAAATCCCCAGATGTGTAGGGTAACGGTAACTATATGGACGAATAATGTACCAAATATATAGCTAATAATAAATCAAACGCTATTTGTAAAGCTGCATTGTTGCATACACAGAAAATGCAAATAATAGGTAAATATTTGCAATATGGAGGGAAGGTAAGCTGACAGTGTATCAATAATAACCACTGTATCAAAGGTAATATAATCAACAGTCCCTCTGTGTTGTAGAAGAAATGAATAAACTCCGTATAGTGTATAACAAGTAACCCATTAAGGGTCAGAGTACAGAGAATACCGGTATAGTACAAACGTTGTAAATGAAATGCTCAGGGTAGCGCACCCCGCAAGGTGCGCAGTAGCAGATCCCCACAGAGTATGTACAACGCAGGACCCAGTATGTAGCATAAGACCTGATATCCGTGTAGAAAAAAGCATCCAGAAAGCTCCGTGGGCAGGCAGGAGCTGCCGTTACTCTATCCACAAGCCGCGCATGCGTCAACGTGATGAAGTAGAGTTGCTACGAAATGCGTTGGATAGATTATTTGCTTTTAATAAGTCCAATTGGTGATTTTATACCCAAAACTTGTATTTCTGTGGCATATTTCGATTGTGTGGTGTTTACCTTTAAGTGCCGTAAAATCTTCACTTACGGCCATCCGCACTTTGCGGCCGTCGTGAAACTCTATGGGACACATGGACTAACAGCTCCAAAGCTAACCGGAGGCTGGAACCTCTCTGATTCCTACCAGCGTTTATACTGGCAACCAGCTGGACGGAGAGGTGATCGGGAGAGCTTACTGACAAGTTAGACTCAAACTGTACCAACACAGCCCCAAGCAGAAGCTGCGCCCTGAAGTGCCCAGACGGTCCGTTCAGCAAGTGGAGGAAAAGTTCGTGGCAGTGACGTGGATATCCCTCGATGCAGTACTTACCCTGTGATGCCTGGTAACACATGTCTATGTACATGAAATGCTGTCTAATTACTAATCTGATGTACGCAGATTTATTACCCTATAAACAAATAATCATTTGATTTTATTTACTACACTATGTGCGTTTGCGCTTTTGTTTATCTTGTTTTTCAATAAATCAAAACATGAATTTTTAATCTTAAAATCGCATCATTGCATGTTACAATAAATCCAGCATCGATTGTAAATATAAACCAACAAACCAGCAGCTACACAAATATATATGAAATGTCACACAATTGCATTGAGTGTGTACATGATGCAATTAATCTGTGCATCATGTAACACTATGCAAAATATATGTAACAATAAAATACAGTATTAACAATGTCCCCTAACCACCAATGCCATCATGAAAATCAAATAGAAACTAAGCAACATCAATACAATTAGCATGAACCAATTAATCCATTTCCTCAAACAATTACAATACAATACATATCAATTATACAGTACAATTCCCTATTCAATTCCTAAAGCCAAACCATTGCCAAAAGAATTCTAATTTAAAGTAACCACCATCAATCTAATCTAACTACCAGAAATAAGCTATTACAAATAACCTGTAACTAAATACAAATTACATTATTCACAACAATGACAAAATAAAGCTGATAAATACATTAGCCATACATGAAAAGAACATAAACATTAACAAAACAATCAATTAATATCCCTGTATGTCTATCCTTATAGATAGATAACCATAACACACAGGGGCAATAATAGAGCATAAAATACAATGCATTTACATACAAAAATCACATAGAATACACCCATTCAGTATCCGTGAATGTATGTATAGCCATAGTTACATAATAGATACATTCAAGGGCATTAAATGGGACTGAAAAAATAAAAGGCATGAATCAAAAATCAAAAAAACCTGTAAAAGTAAAAATAATAAACTTTTCTTTTGTTTACTTACCATTAGATGCCCACTCACCAAAATACAGGCGACCCGGAAGCACTGGAACCAATCCACAGGTAACCATAAAAAAATAAACCCTTACATTCCATAATGGTGTCTTCATTCTTCTATTTGTAATCCTTCCCGTCTGTCTAGGGGTCTTCTTTTCTTCTTTGGGGTCTTTTCCGTCTTCTTCCATCTTCTTCTGCCACGCCCTTCTTCTCTTCTTAGGAGGGGAGGTGTTCCCTCCTCGGCGCCTGGCTTCAAAATGAGGTGACATAGGCTTTTATAGGCCTATGATGTCACATTTTGGTCAAATGTTTCCCACGGTCCTGATTGGGCCGGGAAAAACAAGTGATTTGGCTGGAAAAAAAAATGATGACGTCATTTAAAGGCAATGACGCCAGCCAATCAGAATGGCTGTGTTTCAATTGCCTTTAAGATGACGTCATCAAAATCAAGATGGTCGGCGACACATGGTACGGTAGCCAATCAGAGCGTGGGAACTCCATTTCAACTCTGATTGGCTCAAGTAGACCATGTGACAGAGGCTTTGCTTCAGCCAATCAGAATGAAGATGAGGATGAAGACGGCCTTCATCGTGGGTGCCTGTTAAAGGTAAGTGTAATATGTTTTTACTGTTTATTAAAAGTTATATGTATTTAAAATGGGCAAATGCATTATTATCCACATGTGGATAATAGTAATTTTGCCCATTACTGTATACTATGTGTTAGGGGGGTGTATTTAGTTATAAATATTTTTTATTATTTTTGGAGGCGCAACATTGGTACCGCAGGCCCGTGGGTACCCCGGGACTCCCGCAGGGACCCCGTACGGCTGCGGTGACCCCCGGACGGCCGCGGTGACCCCCGGACACCCGCGTGGACCCCCGCACTCCTGCGGGGACCCCTTCTTGGTGAGCTGGGGACCCCCACCCCCAGACCCTCGTGGGGTCAGCCTGAGACACCCACGCAACCCCGGGATCCCTCAGCGACCCCCGCGGGGTAAGCCGGGGACACCCACCGACCTGTTGTATGGGTTTTGCGCATGCAAAAATTATTTTTTCTAAGTCCAGCTTTTTTTGCATCTACCTCGAGCTGACGTGTTCTGATAAACGCAACTTTTGCGTACGCTAAGGTTGCGTTGCTTAGTGCATCCTGCTTAAGGGCAGAATTTAACGCAAACAGGGTTACGAACGAGCAAAGTTGGACTTAGGAAAGATTCCAGAAAAAAGTCCGTTTTAGAGCGCCAAGTGCCTGTTTGCGTTGCTTAGTGCATCGGGTTGAGCGCAATATCACGTTCTAAGAGCTCTTTGCACTCTAAAAGTGACTTAACGGAGCTTAGTGCATGACCCCCTATGTCTTTATTCATTTACATGTCACGACTTAGATTGTTTACAGCTGTTCTTGCTATTAGTGGCAATTATGGTGGCTATATTAACCCAGTTCAGCTACCACAATCTCATCCTTGAGAAAGTCATCTAGAGTGAGTAAACGCGTTGGACGTCATCACGTAGCAGCGCAGCAACGCAGTGACGCGGGCACGTTTTGTGCGAAGCAACCAGAAAACCACCAGGATCACTTGTTCCTTTACATCTGGGGATAGAGGCACCCATCTACTTATATACATCCAGTGCTGCTGCAAGGACTCAGATGCAGGAAGCCTCATCTCAAACTAAGGTCTGACACGTGGGAAGTGATTTTGTGCCACAGGAGGGAATTGATTTTTCAGCATCAGAACAACACCAGTTTAACCGGATCGCACGCTGAGGAGGTATATTCCGTGCTTCAACAGATGTAACAGGTCTGACACCAGCACACCCACATCACCATTGAGAAGGGACATTCTCTAGTGGGTGTTTACTGTTCCTTACTGGGCTATCATCAGCCATATGGACTGTCATTGGCATTCACCACTGTTGGCCTTTTTTCCCCATGATATCTTGCTTCCTTGCTCAACATCCCTTCCATATGTCACTTGCTAATTTCTGCTATCTGCTTGTACTAGACATATTATTGCATCACACCAGTTTACTACTAGTCCTTTTGACTACTCTGGTAATTTAATAAAATTTACACATATTTATTTTTCAACCATACGGAACTGGCACTTCTTTTTCTTCTGTTTTATATATATGTATATGTACAGTGTCGGCCGCCTTTAGTCTCCTGCGGCCGTTTCCCCGCGATTTTTAAAACCGCGGGCAGATGCGGGCTTTTTTCGTCCGTCTTTGGCGCCGCGGGCGCTTTTAATGTTAAGCGCCATTAGCGCTGAACAAAAGTTGCGGCTGACGCGCTGCCAAGTCCGTTAGAAATGGAAAACATCCCCGAATTTTTTCGGGGATGTAGGAGGTTTAAAGGGGCCATGTATATATATATATGTGTGTATATATATGTGTATGTGTGTATATATATATATATATATGTCTATATACATACATACATACATGATGAGGCCACTGTACAAATGAATAGGTGAAGGGTGGGTATCGGGCCAGGGTGGCTTAACCCCTTAATTACCTTTGCGGTTATTAACCGATCAGGGGATTAGGGGGTTTAGTGACACCAGAATGTATTTGCTATGTATTTGTTTGGCTACGGAGGACAGAGGGAACTCGCAGGTGGAGAGAATTCATATTGATGAGGTTATTAGAACTGTATTTATTTTATTATGCTAGTTAATGTGTCTAATAATGGACAAATAATCTATTATCCATATCTGGATAATAGTTATTTTGCCCATTACTGTACTGTATGGGGGGGGGGGGGGGGTATTTATGTATTTAAATGTATAGGACAGGTTTATTTTTTTTATATACAGGGTTGATTCTTTAGGTCTGCGGGGACATCTGGAGACCACCTGAGGTCTCCTCGGACTTCACACATGTACCAGGCTGCCGGGTCCACGGGGCACACTTGCGGGGAAGATCCAGTGGCCCCACATCTGCTGCGGACCCGTAGGGATCACCCCAGGGCCCCCAGATCCCTGTGGGAACGACCCGAGGACCCTCAGACACCTGTGGGGGTGACCCGGGGCCCCCCAGACACCCACAGTCCTACCCGTGGAGACCCCATTTGGGGCCCACTGTGACCCACGGAGACCACCTGGAGGACCACGGCACCTGCTGGGGACACCTGGAGGCCTCCAGACCCTGTTTGAAACCTTTTGCTGGACCACTGTGAGGCTTATGGACACCTGACAGGGCCACTGGGGACTCCCGTGGGCCTGGGGTATTAACCCTGTACGTACAGGGGGTGGGTTATATATTGTTTATTAAATATAGTCATGTTTATTGTGGTTAACGGGGGTGGGGGGGTATTGTCCCCAAGCCAGGTTGGGTAGGCCTCCCTGTGGGTAGTGGGTGGTTAGGCCTCACGGATGGGGGGTTAGTGGGGGAGGCTGTATTGGCCTCCCGAGTTGTGGGTGAGGGTGGGTTAACCCCTTAATGACTATAGCAGTTAATGACCACTAAGGTGATTAAGGGGTTAGGGGACATTACATTGGCTTTTATTATTCTTGTTTATGTTTTGCAGCATCGGAGTAGGGCATGGACGGTGATGAAGATGAGGATGGCCTTCATCGTGGCAGCCGGACATGGGTGAGTGCTATATGTATTTATTGTATTTATTGTGCATTATGTATTTTAAATGGGCAAATTCACTTTTATCCATATGTGGATAATAGTAATTTTGCACATTACTACACTGTATGTGTTAGGGGGGGGTGTATTTATTTTAAAGTATTTATGTATTTTTTAATTTGGGAAGGGGGGCACAGAATTGGCACTCCAGGCCTGCGGGGAACACCCGAGGGCTACCGCCAGCCTTTAGTATCATTGATGTGCATCCCAAAAATGTTATGTATGTACTGGGGGTATAGGGGTTGTTGGGGGCACAGGGGGTGTATGTTGTTTATTGCAATGTTTACTGGGGGCAATTGTCCCCAATAAACATGCTATTATGCCTTAACCCCTTCATTGCCTTAGCAGATAGCCGCTATGGTAATGAAGCAGCATTAATATATTTGAATAATATTGTGCGGGAGCAGGGGGTCTCCTGAGCTGAACAGCATTGATTTCTGGCTCAGGGACCCCCTGCTTCCCGAGTTACAGGCCCCGGTTTGGGGCATTGGTGCCAGTGTCGCCGCCATCTTTATAGCGGGCACGTCGCGTCCTGGACACTATAAAGATGGCGGCGACACTGGCACCCGATGCCCGATACCTGGGCCTGTAATCGGGAAGCAGGGGGTCTCTGAGAACAGAAATTAATGTGGTTCAGCTCAGGGGACCCCCTGCTTCCCGTACACTATTATTAAAAATACATTCATGCAGCTTCATTACCATAGCGGATAGCCACAAAGGTAAGGAATTATTGTTAATTGATATGAGTGTTTTATTCATAGTGTAGATATGCAGAGGGTCTCCGGAGCTGAACCGCTTTGGTTTTAGGTCCGGAGACCCCCTGCTTCCCGAGATACAGACCCCTTTATGGGGTGCCGGTATCCCTCTGCTTTGTTTACATTCCGCGGTCACGTGATCGGGACATTTAAATGCAGAGGGATACTGGCACCTCATAACGGGGCCTGTATCTCGGGCAGCAGGGTGTCCCCGGACCTGAAACCAATGCGGTTCAGCTCCGGAGACCCCCTGCACATGTACACTATGAGTAAAATTGTATTTAAAAGATTTTTTAATGTTGCCTTGTTTGTGCCGAGAGAGTGGCGGATCTCTCTCTGCTGCAGACACATCTCGGCAGGGGACGGCTTATCATCAGCTTCTTGCCAGGCAGACTGTCTTGCTGCCGGCTAATCGCCATGTTTGGCATTGTTGCTCTCGCTGTGATTCGCCAGGGATTCGGCCCATCCTGCATACAGCGAGGGAAACACGCCAACAACATGGCGAGTTCAAACCCCTGCCGAATGCAATTTTTCGCCGCTTAATACATGACCCCCATAGTTGCTCTGACACAGGGGGAAAGGGGGCTACATTTGGTGGCGCTGCTTAGATTCAGACCTGGGGTGTCCTATTTAAATTTAAGATAGTCTCATGCAGAAGGAACATGTCTATACCCTCAAGCCACAGTGTTTACAAGTGGGCCCTACGATGCCAAGTGCCGTCCATTCACGTTGTTGCCATCAGCCAGATTCTGGCATCCCTATCCTTGTCTGACCTGAGTGCCACCCTGAGACAGAAACCGGGGTTTGCTAAAGTCAATATCATAGACATCAAATGGGTACACTGTTATTTGACTGCCAAAAGGATGTCCCAACGGACACTGCACCCCAATTTCTGCTGCTCCCCGAAGCTCTACCAGGGGGAAGCCCACTCATATACCCCAAGCGCCACTCGCAAACCTAAACGCTTAGAGTCTTTCCCAGCATGGCCGAATGTCGGTTGTCTTCACCTGCTTTCTTCACAGAGCATTCTAGCCAGAGTCAGGTTAGCAGTCAGAGGTCCGAAGCAAACCACCCCAGTGCCCGCAGTAAAGTTGGCCCGTGGTTATTCATAGGAGCCCTGCCGCAACTGACTGACAAGATAGAAAAGCTGGCCCCAGTGCAACCCTACCGCAAGTTGAAGGCCTTCTCTGGGCTGCGGCCCACACTGCTTTGTGAAGAAGCTTTTGAAGAATGGCGCGATCAGGCAGTTCAAGTTCTGCCCGAATTGACGTGCATGGATGCGGTCAAGAGGCAAAGAATCGTGGAGTGTCTACGGCCACCAGCCTCCAATCTTTTACGATTGTATCATGAGACTCATGAAGAAGCTGAGGCTAAAGACCTGATACATGCCCTAATCAAGGCCCATGGGCTGAAGGATGATCCAAGTGCGTTGTTGGTACAGTTCTATGTCCTCAAGCAGACGGGGGGAGAAGAATTATCCGACTTCCTGCGTCGACTACAGATGATGTTGTGGACACTGGTCAACAAAAAGGTCGTTTGGAAGACCAACGATAGAGCCCAGCAATTCTTGCAAGGTGCGTCACTCACACACCCGCTGGTGGCCAGGATTTGCTGCGCGATCTCTATCACAAATCCTCCCAACTTTGAGGACCTAATGGACCAAATCCAGGACCAAGAGGCCATCCTGAGGTTCCATGCACCCAAGCCATCCCGTGAACCCTCAAAATGGGAGAGCGATGCAATTCCAGGAAAGCAACGAAGTACCAAGGGAAAGTCTCAGGTGGCTAACCGCCAATACTGACAGAACGCCCCTTCTACCAGGAGATTATCTCTCACCTCCAGTGCCGAAGAAGATTACACTGATGCCTGCTTCAACTGTCAACAGCATGGACACTTCGCCAACGAATATCTGAACCCCAGGGTCTCCAATCCTAGGGTCATGACCCTCACAGTTCCACCGACTGACACTCCACCTCTGTCGCCAGTGGAAACCGTCCCAAAGGATAAATCCGAGGAAGCACCTCAACCGGATGCCCACAGTCGGGTGGGGCCGTCTGCCATTGTAAGAGTTCTCGTGGAGTTGCTTAAATTACTCAACATCCAGAAGTCTAGGACCACTCCTTATCATCCTGAAGGAGATGCTCTGCCCGAAAGGTTCAATAGAACACTGCTTGATATGCTAGGCACTCTAAAGAGGGCACAAAAGACCATGTTGCACGTTAAAGCTCTGGTGCACGGATATAATTGCACCTGACATGAATCCACATGATATACCCCTTATTTTATGATGTTCGAGCGAGAGGCACAGATGGCTTTTGACATCCGCCTCCAGGTATCTACCGATACGGCACATTTCAATTATGTTCAGTGACTCCAAGCCAGCTGAAAACGCGCATATCAATTAGTGGAGAAAGCCTCAGCTCAGCTGAACGCCGGCACAAGCGGCGGTATGACCATAAGGTCCATTATCAGGAACTAAAGCCCGGAGACGCTGTTCTCCTATGCAATCTCTGAATATCCGGCAAACACAAGCTGGCCAACCGCTGGCGCGATGGAGCCTTTGAAGTCGAGTCCCAGATGCCAGGCCTCCTGGTCTACCGCATACGAGACGTGAATGGCCGGGTAAAGATCTGGCACAGAAAATAGTTGTTGCCCATTCCAAAAGTAGATGACAGTGACCACGAATCAGAGACAATAGTAAGGGCCAGTGATCCAGAGGGGTCTGAAGAGCAATCGGATCGACAAGATGAGTTCAATCAGGGTCCCATGGAAGGAACCTCCGCTGGTTTCAATGGTGACTGGTGGGCACCTCCTGAAGGAGCACCGGGTAGTGGGCCTGCCCCTCAGGTACCTACACGTATGGCTTCACCAAGCCGAACACTGAATCCCAGGAGTCCAAGTTTTGTGCCTAGTAGAGACTTTTCAGAGACTGAGTTTTTACGTAGGGATGGGCCGAGGACCCAGGACTATGACAGGCTCTCCCCAGTGGGAACCACAGGAGAAGAACCTTGCAGAAGTCAGCGAGAAAGACGCCCTCTACTAGAGTGGCATATGATCAGTTAGGGGTACCCCACTATGAGTCTCAGCAGCTGGCTAAGAACAAGCTGGCTTCCATTATCAACATGTTCGTTGACATGCATAATATTATTTAGAGTGCATTCATTAAGTTTGTACAGCATTTTCATTATATAACTTTTCTGTTATATGTTTATGTTTGGTTATGTTGTTCCCAAGCAGGGATGTAGGAGTCTCCACCAGGGGGAGGATGGGGCCAGGTCCCCCTCTTACCACCAGGCTGCGTGAGGGGGGCGGCCGTGTGATTGCTGCAGGGAGATTGTGAGCTGGCGAGCGGGTCGCCGGTGCTCCGCCGAGGGCATCGCCATTTGTGAGAAGGTTCGCGCAGATAGTATCTAGAGTTGCGGCGGTCATATTTGTACACCTGGCGCATGCACAGTATAATGCCAGCGATGGCCATTACATCATAGATCCGCAAGGGAACTACAAGTCCCAGCAGCTTCAGGGGCACACACCACATGGGGGAATACAGCCAATAGGGTTTCCAGGATCTCAACAAAGAGAGAGATACATTGGGTGTGTTCAGCACGCGAGGTGGCAGTTGGGATCAAGGTACAGAAGAGGGAGGTAGGTTCCCAGGTGCCAGTAGCCCTGAGACAAGGCCAGATTTCCCCTGCAAGCCCCAATTAGTCCCCGACTCACAGTAGGCACCTGGAGCTGTATAGGGAATCCCATAGTTAGGGACCCTGTGTTGTGCAGTATGAGGGACACAGTGTCTATGCCACGTGGTGACGTTTAAATTGTGGTCTGGGATCAGATCACCTATGTTCAGAGACTATCTATGGTGGGACGCTCCGTCTGGAGGCCACCCCACGTGGAGGCAAAAGGCGTCGTTGGAGCAGACTGACCATTGACTGTTGTTCAGCTACCTCCGAGGGCTGGAGCGCCCGGGAATGTATCCGCATAAGTGCACCAACCTTCACATGGGCAGCGCTGTCTACCACTTGGGGGTGGGAAAAGCTATTGGGGTCTGGACACTGGGACACTGGTGCCCCTGCACCCAAATACTGTGTGGATATTCCATGGGTTGGTATACATATATGTCTATTGCTGTTCCTATTGTTGTCATCGTTTATTACCTCCCAGTAAATACTTTTCCCCATAATCTATGTGTGTATTAGTGGGCATATTGTCTTGGGAGGGGCTATCCTACTATGTGTGGAATCCTTCTCAGATGGAGGCGCTGTTTAGTAGATACTGCACCGACACACTTTATTTGAGCAAATACCCAGTATGTACCTGGCAGATACCTGGAATGCGCCGCTCCTCACCGCTGACAAGCCCCGTTGCGTTTGCCTTCCCAGCCTGGGTTCATGCCTGGCTGACGGGCGACTGATCTGTTAAATGATAATGATTAGGATTTAATAGGCTGCAATGCTTCGCGTGTCTACCAGATGGCATAAATTCATGAATTGTAATGCAGTATATATATATATATACTGTGCAGTATTGCAGCCAGCGGGAATAAAATGCTTCAATCCCTGCCTGGAAAATACCTCAATGCACTCGGGCAGAAAACAGTCACAAACCTCAATACACCCGGGTATACCCGAATTCGTGGGACTAGCCGAGCTCGAATAAAGTGTGTCGCCAGTGTATACATACACCCCAGGATCCCCAGTGGCAGAGGATCAGGCCTCCTGTTTGCCACACAGGTATAGCGCAAAACCCTCATAGTGTAGTATATAAAAAATAGTGTATATATAAAAAGGTAAATCTGCACGTACAGAATAGAAAATCAAGTAAGTGTGTAGGCATTACAACCAATAAAGGACAGTATGCTTCTCTGATGGCTGCACAGGATCCATGGTGAGTACCATGTCCTCTCTCACGAGTTGGGCTATGGCTGCAGATGTTGTAGTGGTTCACACCTTTCTATCCCTCCAGGAACCGGAGTAGTCAGGGCAAGCAAAGTCGATGGAGGAATGCCGATCGGGACCCACTCTCTCCAGCAGCTGCAGCCCACAGACACTGCGTGTCTCTGCCTCAAGGGAAGGAGCTCCGTGCGCCGGTTGGTGGCACCACATGATGACTTCATCCACGTCACAGCCAATCTCAGCTCAGAGCACAGAAGGGGGACAGCACAGACACAACAGCGCGGTCCAAAGCATTAGAACTGAAGCATTCAGTTTTGATTAAATGTCCAGAAGAGCTCAACTGAGCTAAGTAGACCCAATAAATCTTATCAGATCACAATTAAAACTCCAGAGCTCAACTGAGCTAAGTGGACCCAATAAATCTTATCAGATCACAAAAAAACTCCAACATGTTTTGTGACGCAAGGTCACTTCTTCAGGGAAGGTGTGAACCAGTACTACATCTGCAGCCATAACCCAGCTTATGGTACTCACCATGGATCCTGTGTAGCAGTCAGAGAAACATTCTGTCCTTTATTGGTTTTTATACCTAGACGCTTAATTAATTTTCTATTCTGTATGTGCATATTTACCTTTTTAAAGAAACACTATTTCTTATATACTACACTATGAGGGTTTTGCGCTTTCTTCTTTTTTATCCATTTACCCTGACCTCAGCTTTTCCAGTGTAGCTGCAGACCCTCTACATACAGAGAAGTTTTTTCAATATTTTTTGCACTGTGGTGTTGATTAATTTATATCACTCATATGGTTGAAAACTCACAAATATATTTCAAACAGTATTCGTTTTTGTTTTACACAGTACTGTATATATTTTTATTATAGGTCTATTATGACCATATAGTCCCAATTTATATCACACACAATTATTGATGCGCTTGGACATTTTTTCTATGCACACAGGTATAGCAGCACACGTAGTTGTCCTGACACAGGGGGAAGGGGGCTACACTAGTATCAACAAGTATTTAGTTTGTGTGAACATTCTTGATTTAGCTAATGTTGATATTTAGCCTTTCTCAGCTATTTTGAAAAACAACAGCTAGGGTGTGAAGTTTGAGGTGACATTTGATTTTCTGTAGAAAATGTATGCTGTTATTGTATGGTGTACGGCAATAGTAAAGCACCAGGTCAATATATATAACAATTAGTTTTTTCTTGGCATTACTTTTTTTTAAATTTCAACTTAAATCCTTCATTTATTTTCAGTTACAGAGAGTTTCCTAAACATGACCATTGTTAAGGTTCCAAGCAATCTCTTATAACTTAACTCATGTACATTTGACTCATACTATTTTTGCCTTATGTAGAAATGGTTACTTAAAAAAAACCTTTATGGTAAATTGTTAGGCTTTTGAACCAAACATTGAAAAGCTACTGAATAACTATGAAACAACAACTAAATCATTGTGTTAGTTTACTGCATATGCCTGAGTGTTTTCACTATTGCATTCTCTGTGTATATATTGATGAGTGAAATTGGAGCTTTCTGTAATTAGCTCTTGAAGTATACAATATTTTTACTGTAAGATAAGAGTGATATGCCATTTATTGTAAGAATTATTTGTAGAAACAGAAAATATAATTAACTTTTTATTAATATATATTTATATAATTAATATGGTATAATAAGACAGACATAATAAATACTGTACCTTCCCAGGACATTTTACAATCTCATGTTAATACTTTGATGGAAGCATCCGGGTCAATACATGTGTCCAGTCCCTAGATTTTGTAGCTTGGAGGTGCAGATTTGTGTCTCTTCCCAATGGAAAATTTCACTGCCAACATTTATATACATTGTATTTAAAAAATAAATATACAACTGCAATAATATTTAGACAAATATAAATGCCAAAGGCTGACCTACATAAAGTCTAGTTTTAAAGGCATTTTGATAGTGTTATTATTCATTAATATTTCCTTTATTTACTCAATAAAGAGTGTGCTTCATACTTTCTGACAACTGTTCGTCACATAAATGGTTAACTTCACAAGCAAAATGTTTCACAATATAAGGTTATAGGTTGAAGATCAGTACATTAAAGGAGCATTCAATTTTATTCATTCTAAAATACAAATATAATTTTTTTATACTTAAGTAAGAATCCCCGAAGAACAGGATATTACTGGCCAATAATGCCCAGTTCTGAGGGGATTATTACTATTATAGGCTAAATGTAGGCTTCTTTCATAAATAATAGACACTTTTGTATAGTTAAATAGATTGTTTTATTAAAATAAAATGGTAAATACATGAAACCACCTCTATATACGCTTACATTGCAGATATCTATAACCACACACTGCCGCCCCCTCTGTGTACACACACACTCACACACACACAGCAGCTCAACACATACAAACTGCTGCTACACATACAGTACACACACACACACACACACACACACACACACACACACACACACACACACACACACACACACACACCATACACAACATAGCACCTCTACACACACAAGCACACCACACACACAAGCACACACACACACTTGAGCTCTAGACACACAACACAGCATCTCCTCTACACTCACAACACAGCACCTCTACACACACAACACAGCACCTCTATATACACACAACACAGCACTCTACACACACACACAACACAACACCTCTACACACACACACACACTAAACAGCAGCTCTACACACACAACACAGCATCTCCTCTACACTCACAACACAGCACCTCTACACACACAACACAGCACCTCTATATACACACAACACAGCACTCTACACACACACACAACACAACACCTCTACACACACACACACACACACTAAACAGCAGCTCTACACACACTAAACAGCAGCTCTACACACACAACACAGCAGCTCTACACACACACAACACAGCACCTCTACACACACACACACACACACACACACACAACACAGCACCTCTACAAACACACACTAAGCAGCAGCTCTACACACACACAACACAGCAGCTCTACACACACACAACAGCAGCTCTACACACACAACAGCAGCTCTACACACACAACAGCAGCTCTCACACACAACAGCAGCTCTACACACACAACAGCAGCTCTACACACACAAACTCTGCTGCTACACACATGCTACACCCATAAACACTGCTGCTGACACTGACACACACGAGAGAGAGAGGGGAGGGGGAGAGAGAGAGGT